>JAHZNA010003146.1:0-11600 GCA_027743935.1 Sinodicranocentrus sp. ZH6 | reverse complement strand
CAGGGGGTAAATCATGCTCGTAGGTGGCAAATCGTTTTATGGTGCAATTTATAAATCTGTCATTTCGTCATGTTTTACGACATTCTTATTCATTTTCGGTTTCTCTGAAATATACATAATGATACTTTATTAGTGTGTATGTGTGACTATGTATTCTTCTAGTCATAGTCACATCCTTTTCTGTAAGTGTAAAGAATATGTTTTCATTGTTTAGTACGTAAAAAAATAAAACATTCCGAAAACCAAACACTTGCCAATTTTTAGACCGCAATAAGCATACGTTCAACTACAGACAAAAAAATAAATAGCATTACGTGATAAATATCAATTGCTTTAGGTTGGGAGTGTATATTTATTTTGTATTGCTTACATCACTTACATCATATTTAACAGTTGAAGCAACATTTCAAGGAAAATGCATTTCAAATAATCCAATCATTATATAAATGAAAATAGAGTGCATATAGACATTAAAAGATCCTATTGCACAATTACCAAGGATGAAATTATTACAAATTACAATATTATGTATATTTTATATAAATGTGTATAGCATATATATGTAGAAGGTGCATATGTATGGCCGGAAGGATTCTTAGAGCAAAATTCACAGACAAACAGCAGTCATTTCGGGTAGGAACCTGGAATCAATTAAAAAATGATCAAGTAAATATATAAGGTCAATACAAAAAAACTATTATTACATTTACATTGCTTACTTCATACATAGATCTAACTTTTGCTGCCACTATTTTTCCTATTCTTCTCAGTGTTGCCTAACTTAGTCTGAATCTTCCTTGTGTGTCCACTAGGGTCGGGATGATTAGAATGCTCAGCAGCCTCTTTCTTTGATCTTTGTTTCCCACTATGACCGGTATTGACAAACTTATCTTGTTCGTAATTGTAGTGTTCATACTGATCGCTTTGTGGATCCATGTTTCCTAGATCGTTTGTCCTGCTCAGAAATTGTAGCAAAATTAATACTGGGTTCAGTAAGTGGTTGGTGACAAGTGACTGCGTCCCGAAATTCTTTACGTGCTGATTTATATCACCCTTAAAAAACTCAAAAAGTACAAACAAATTATTATAGCATTAACACAATTACATTGTATGTACATTCATGCAAACACCCACTTGGTCCCACCCATCTATGTACTTTACTGACACTAATCAGGTTACAAAGACAAAGATATCAATATTTATTGATTTTTTTATGAACAACAAGTAGACAAATTGATTCTCTGTTCATTACAAAACACATAAGTATACCGTGTGCAATGTTGAAATCTACATAAACAAAACAAAGAACCATGATCACAAAAAAGCTCGCGGAGTGAAACCCAACACCCTACACACAAGGTAATAATTCCAGACTCCAAACCACACCATATGGCAAAGAATTTCTGCCTTTATCTATCAATAATTATTAGAATATTCCGGAAAACTAGACTTACAACGCAACCAATTACATTAGAATTTGAAAATGTCCCCTACCAAATAATGCTAAATGTACACAGTAAAATGACAAAATAGGAAACTCACCAAAAATATGAAGAAATACTGGAATTGATTTCCCTTGTTGTGAAGCTTGCACTACGTGTGTGTATGAAATGAAACCTTGTTCCGTACTAAACACGATATGATATGATGGAATGGAATGGAATGAACAAATCCGCTGCTTTGTTTGTGTTGTTGTCGTTGTTGCTAGCTGCTTGATCTCCGTTGGTCTGACGAATCTCGCATCGCACTGTTGCTGATGTGTGTTTTTGTGAAGATAGTTCAAGGAGAAGTACGTGGTCGAGTCGAACAAAAAGCTGGTGATGGTGTAGTATGGTGCGGTTGTACTTTATACATATATATACCTTAATCTAACTTGATGCTTGTAATGAGGTAAAGCATAATTTAGTTTAGATAGTTGGATGGAGCGTGTTTTATTATGCGTTTATGGTAAAAAAGATTAGTTGGTAGTTTTCTTTCGAGAAGGCTGGAACTTTTGTAGCTTCTTTATGTATGGTTATATGGTATCATGTCCTCTCGTAATTTAGGTATGTATATGAGTGAGTACATGATGGATATTTTATTTTGAATTTTCTTTAGTCAGATTGAAGATATGAAGGTTTTCAGTTTTAGGTATTCTGGACTGGAAGGGAAGGATCAAGGCGACGACAGGTTAAAGCTTGTGTATGATGTAGTCATTTTATGAATTGCTTGTTGCTTGTCAGGAATATTTTGCATCGTTAAGAATAGCAAGAAAAGAGGATGAGCTGCTTTATTTATGATATTAGTGGGGTTGTACATGGTGCACATGCGCAATGCACGTTGTATGTATTTTTAATTTTGCAGTTTGTAATTTGTAATATGGCTGACGAGAGGAGGAAGAAATAAAATCCATAAAGGATCTACCTCTGCTATATACCAAGGATGTCTTCTGAATCCTCTTTGTTTAGTTAGTTAGTCCAAAAAGCAATATTGAGTATTGGAATTAAATGGAATTGCACATTGCAGCAGCGCATTTTTCTCTGAAGTGATGTTTGATGAAATGAAAGCAAAAATTGTGAAATGTATTGCGTTGTAGCTTTTACAACTCATCTGCCGAGCTTCACTTTTTTCTTTGTTCGTGTTGATCGACCGATATATATTGCTTGTTGTTCGGCTGGTATTGATATATTCCGATTGAGTGTTTTGTTAGCATCCAGTTTGGGATGTTTCGTAATCGTCTGTCATTTGCCATATCTTGTGATTGTCCGCGCTTTTTATAGATTCGATAAAAACAAATTGTCATGCTGCGTAGAATGCGATCATTGACCATCACGATCACTATCACTGGTTGCAAAAGGCCATCAAGCATGTACGTAGTACGCAAGATAGATGTACGTTTACCATGTTATGATCCAACCTGTAGCAGTCCACCAATCTTGCCTACTACGTTAGATCAGTGAAAAGAGAAAGTTTGCAACAAATGCGGATTTTTTTGCTAGATGCTATGTTGTATGTAGAAAGTATAAACACACGACATCGTGGCAGGACATTTTTACAACAAAGTGGCGTTGTGCACTTTGTATTGTTATAAATAACCTTTCTGAGATAGGATTTTCGTTTAAAATATGCGGATTAACAATGAATTACCAGTTTGTCTACCATCCTTGAGAGATAAAAAATAATGTCAGCTAAACTATAAACTAGCGTAATACGTAAATGCGATGTAAATATTTTTGTACTAGTAGCCACGCATGCAGAAGATTATAAATATGGCTTACAAGGTGCAGGTAAAAAGTTTCATGTAAATTGTAAAAAAAATGCTAAAACAATACAAGCAAGCCCACGTTGACATAACTTTTAGTCTGCGATATATTCGTTTGATTGGTTGTAATAAAGAGGTTTATGCTTTGGATAATAAAGAGACTTAGGAAAGAAAATGTACATAAGTTTATAAGTAGTATTCAATATGCATATATCATATATGTATAAATTGTTGGTCTTATTTCTTTGTACTTGCAGTTTTTTTTGTATGATAACATTTGCGTGGTAGGCTGATTCTCCAATGACAAACAAATCAGTCATACTGATTTCAGATAATCATTGTAGTAAATCCCAAAACATGGACATGTCAAGTCCAGATAAAGGTGGAGAGGAAATAGTGTTGTTCATAAACATATCTTATTAATCTAAACATTATGTACATAAAGGATTAATTTGTTTGCGAACAGACACTGACTTGGCAATTTTTACGTATCTATAAACTTAAACTCGACAACTATCCTACTTCTTGTTTGGGGGTTCATCGTTCATGTGTGTATAAAATTATCACTTTGACTTCTGGTTGATTCTTGATATATTCCTTCGTATGTATCATTAATAAAAAACTCGTATTTTTTTACCGAAGGATCAAAACACACTTCAATTCATATCTCTGCAAAGTTTACCATGTATTTTTGGTTAATACTTTATATTGCTGCATAAAATCCATATTTTAAACGTAATACCTCTGTATGTACATTTAGCACTTAATTTACTTAATTGCACATGACGATGCTCGGAACTTGACACGTGTTTTATTACTGTTACTATCTTAATATATATGAAAAGGTACCAAAAATGGTTTGCACAGTAGTTATGAAAATTCATTCAAACTCATTGAAATGTGCATGCGGTGCGGATGCGGAGGACAATCACTCGAAGTTGTAGTATGGTAAACATATAAGTTTTATCAATTTTTTTGTGATCATTATTGTAAATAGACATTTTGTTTGCATTTGTTTTATGGAACATGCTGCAGAGTTTTATTGAAGTGAGTGTCACCATCCTACGTCGTGGCGAGCTCTCTTTTCTCGCGACTGAATGATGATGGATGGTGAAAATTTGCGAGTTCATGATCATGATAACCATTTTCTAAAGTATTTGTTTCTACTAGCTAAACGCTGTCTTACACGAAGATTACGCATTAAAATGATTTTGTGATTTTTACAATTTAGTTGTTTTTATTTTTATTTACACTTGTGTTTAAAAAATCCTTGAATTTTAGTTTTGAGGGCTGTTTTTAATTGGCATTTTATTCATTTCCGGGCTTTCATTGATTTTATAAAATAAATTCAATTGAATATAACTGGATAGGAATTATTTCCAATATTGTATTAAATTGTGGCCCAGGCCCGGATTATTCTTCAGACGATGAGTCTGTGTAACTATTCTGAGCCCCTGATGGATTGATTTTGCATTCCACACGCGCAGACTCAACTTTATTTCCATTTTCAGTCCGATAGGAAACTTTTATTTCATCTAGAATGATAAAGGAATGGTCATGATGTATGGAAACTTGTAGGCGCACCTATAGAAAATATAGAAAAATGCAGTTTTTGTTTAATGGATTTGTAACTTGGAACCATATATTATTTATGCATTTGTGGAAGACAAAACCTTGCATTATGGTTTGTATATGTAATTTTGCGTACTCCGTAATTTTTTGCATGATGAAGTGTGCTAAACTTTACCTGCGTGTGCGTCATCGGCTCCAGATGTGCTTCGTAAGTAGTCCATTTTAAGTCGTCCCAAGGGGCAGAATCGGTGCAATTAGATAAAGAAATTTTATGTTTCCACTTTCCATTAGTTGATCCTGATACTAAATCGAATTTAAGATCGCCAACTATAAGCGCTCTAACAGATATTTTATCAAAAAACATAGCTTTCGCAGAATGATCGATAAATGACACTGTTGAATCCTCCGTATTCGTGAATCTATATGGAGAGTTCACAAAATCTTTGTATCGTAACACCCATAAACCATGTCCCATTGGCAATGACTCTGTATGAACTGGAAGGAAAGAATGTTCAATATCTTTCGTTGATTCAAAGTAATGGAAAGGACGAGCTTTAGAAAACTTCCAACCAATACGTTGGCTATCATTTATATTTCCGAGAGAAACTTCAAATTCTAACCCATTGCTCAATATGAATAGGTGTAGCGATAAAACTGCTATAAATGCTGCGTTCATTTCGTTTGCCTTTTAAAAAATGCAAAGATATTTATTGCTTGTGTTAGAGTGAGTTACCTGTTTCTGACTAAAGTTAAGCATAATTTGACCAAACACCCATATTTGAGGAATCGTTTACCTAGGTACTGATATTTTTTTCCCTTTCCACAAAAATTTGTCACGAGATACTCGCTCTGTACGTGGAACAGTTGAACTGTCAATCAACTGTGTAAAATATCTCAATTTGAACACATATGTCTTATTCCCACGATACTTCATCATATCACCATTTGTTTTTTAGTGTACTACACCTGTCGTAATGATTTTTGTTACACAATGCATTGTAATCGTAACGCCTTTATTTAAAGGAAGAGGATGTAATATTTATACGTATTAACTACAAACAAGAAATATAATTGTTCAACTATTACAATCAATTCTTCATTGATATTTGCCTTAACATGCGTTAAAATAATGTTTCCACTTTCATGTGAAAGCTTTATTCGTATGTTGTCAAAATTATAGTACACCTTCATCATACAACTCTTCAAGCAAAGGTATAAATCTATTTCTCAACAACTGCTGATCTTCATCATCTCTTACAGAAGCCTTCTTAAACATGGCTGCTAACCCATCGACTTCCTCGTCGCTGTCATCACCGTGTATATTTATGGAATCCATATCCATTGCTGTTTCTGGCTTTTTCAAAATGATTGGCAATACAAAGATAGCAAACAAAAACCCAAAAATCTTGGAACGATGAAATTTTCGTTTGAAATTCGTCAGAGTAAATCCATGGAATGGCTCGATTTTAAGAATTTTGCAAAAGTCAACGAATTTAGTGAAGTACCAGGTTAACATTTCCTCCAAATATTTAGACCTGAATTCAGAGTCAGTGCTGGTGTAGATGAAGTACACAATATCAGTCATGATACAGTTTTCACGGGCTAACTGAAGATCAACAAGCATTGTGTCTGTAACTTTCCCAGTATCGTCTTTCTTGAACAACATATTATTTGTCCAGCAATCCCCATGTGCTCCGGTGATCCATTGCTCTAAATCATAAATCACAAAGTATTAAACAATTCATATAGTAAACGTGTTATCATAAATATGTATTCACATATCTTACATAGATCATTTACAAAATAATCTAAGTTACCTTTCAAAGGTAAACCTTCATTATTCTCCTTTGGTTTCACTCTCATCAAAGCCTCCACTTTTTCTTCCTCCATTCCTTCAGGATTTAAGAAGGTGCAAAAATATTCAAATATCTTACCAGGCTGAGTAAATTTGTTTAAAGACTCTGCTATTTCAGGTCGCCCTTTAAGATATTCGTGAAGGACATCACTAACAATTTGAATATTTAAAGACGCCATTCCATCTATGGTCGACTTTTGACGTAAATTGCTGAATAATGGATCATATAAGAACGTAAACAGCGAACGAAGGCTTGGAAGGTCTTTGTGTTTTTTGTACGCGTAGGTTAGTGCATGGAATTTGGCTAGCTCCGTCAGTACAACTTTCACATGATTAAAACCCAAGCTTTTAAGCTTGTCTGCCATTTGGAACCCCAAAGTTCTTCGGACATCCACCATGAGAATGAAGTTGTTAAGCATAGGTTCCGCATCAAGGTTTAACTCCTCTGTAATTCATTATTAATGAAATATTTGTATTATTATTATTCCCTGTATGTGAAAAATGTCTGCAATAAAGAAATATTATTATTATTATTATTTGTATTTTGTTCTCAACGCGTATTTGTTTCCAAACGTTCATTTTCATTGTAAATCGTATTTAAATTTGTTTTGTTCTTACCATTTTCATAGTCAATAGCAGACCCTCCGCATACTTGTGGCAAAGCAGGTTTTAATATTTTATCAATCCCGATAATATCTTTCTGAAAATTAATCAGTTCTGGTATCCAGACATCGTAGACGAGAAACTCCTTCAGAAAAATGTTCGTATCTTCTAGTAGCTTTTGACGAGTGGGGTGAACTGGGAATGTTTTTAAAAGAAGATATAAAGGTTCCTTCTCATCAACCAACTTGACCTCTATGGATATCAAAATGCTGGTAAAATTATCTCCAGGATTCGAGCCTCCAGATGTTTTGAAATCTGCAATTTTGCGTTTCAAAACTGTCTCCAGGAAAACTTTCGTCACAGGAGATTTGTTTTCACTGGTTTCGATTCCCATTTTATCTTGTCAAGAGTTACTTGAGAGCGTTGTAAAAAGTAAAAACTTTGGGATGATACAAGCTTGTATACTCGACTGCTTAAAGATTTTCCTTTCACACAGCCTTGTCGAAGACGACGCCTGTAAATGATCTCTGGAGGATTCCAAGAGTTAAGCCTCCTATTATACCCATTTCCAAATTTCCAATCCACATATCCAACACGGGAAGAATATTAGTTCGAAAAGTTTGGTTGGTGTCGCGAGGTTGTATTAACGAAATGCGTCGCATGCCTGCAGATATCGATCATGAATATATGCACTTATGTATTCAAATGTCCGAATACTTTGTAAAAATGGGAACACCTTTGTTCTTCCATCCTAAAGGATTCAGTTCAGTTAGTTACATAATAATTATTACGGACTTTCATCAATTTAACGCATGAAATGTAGTTAATATGCAATCACGGGGAAAATATGGAAATAATTTACCAAATAATATAGCAATTAGATTAATAACAGGATCATCATTTAAAAAATAAAATTTGATTACTTGGTAAAGTAGAGAGAGAGAGANATTTAACGCATGAAATGTAGTTAATATGCAATCACGGGGAAAATATGGAAATAATTTACCAAATAATATAGCAATTAGATTAATAACAGGATCATCATTTAAAAAATAAAATTTGATTACTTGGTAAAGTAGAGAGAGAGAGAGAAATGATCCTTACAAAGCTGAAAAAAGCCGAAAATGTCTGAATTAAGTGTTGAATTAGCATACCTACTAGTTGAGCAACCCATTGCGTGCGTAATATTTGCTCCAATGAACATGGTAAGGCAAAGTCGTGTGGTAAAGCAAGACTGGAATTAGTGAAAGATATAAATTTAGCGTTATCCTTTGATTAAAGAATACATAGATTTTTTTTTTTTAATTTTTTTTTTGGCAATGATGAGATAATTTTAAAATAAAGTGCCAACTCGCATGCATTTAGGTACTTAATAACCTTAATCAAATGATTCCCCACATTAGTTTTTGCGCGATAACAAGCCGTAAAATTTGCAGCATCCACATGATCATACTAGTTTTCCCAGTCGTTTCACATTTCACACATTAAACGTATTTGAATTGTTAGAATTTTTATAGTGACATAGTTTATGGTGATGATAGTCATAAAATAAATTCTAAGTAAAAAATTACTATAAAAAATTAATCCAGATGTTTTCAACTTATTTTCCTTGTTTGCCATTCAAAATAAATTAACGATGATTGAATATTATGCAAACCACTTGCAAACTTGCAATCCCTGTTGTATTGGATGCATAGCATATAAATATTATATAATGGTTTTTGGTTTTGGACATTTTTACTGCCTTTAACCAATGATATATGGTTTCTATAATTGCAAGTTTCTTACTAATCAATATACATTGATATAAACACAGCACGGATTAGTTTTGGAAATAAAATATCCTCTTTTATCTATACATGAACAAGTAAATATAGCAATTCCAAAAAATTTCTTTCATGTGACAAGCGATATGGTTTAAGTTTTTCCAAAATGATTAAATGGAGTTGGGAGGGATTATTGAGGGCGCGTGCAAAGCAATAATCGTGTGGCAGAGATTCCTAGATCAATATTAAAGTAGGCTTACGCACGCTAACATCAGTTCGCGAGGATGCTTTTAAACTCCATGAAAGCAGGTTGATTTATTAAAAATTGACCATTATTGCTAATTGGTATGTATAAACTTGGCGAAAATCATTTATTGTTAGGACTGTACGAGATAAATTATTTCCAGCAGTCAGAATATTTTAAACACATTGATTGATTGAGATTATTGATTGCTTGATTACTGCATTGTCATTATTTAAACTAAAAATTAAATGCTGAGAAAGTAGTTTCCGCGAGCACTGAAATCATATACAAGTATTTTCAAGAGTTTTATATACAATAAATACATCGTAACTGCGTATTTTGAAATTAAAAAAAAACACTTACGTCTTTGGAGCCAGCTCACCGAAGGGAACTTTATTTTCACATTCCACTTCACATCCGGTCAACTCATATTTAAAAATGTTATTACATTCACATCCAAATAATTCATCGTCCTTAACAGACATAACGTAAAACTCCCAAGCCCTTGCATGTGAACATGAACCTATTTTAAAGTTAGTTAACACACACATATAGCATGTAACACACATAGTTTACTGGAAATGAGAGTGATTGTTACAACTTAAGGTATAGTTATTAAGTACCTGTGAGAACTGACCCCAGCGACATTACAGTGTCTGTTACTCCGGATTCGGTTTCTACACATCCAGGCTGAATTTTTCCTCCATTTGCTAAAAAATACACGTGATATACCGATTTCAGTTTGCAACTAAAACTACTTACATTCGAACACCCTTTCTCATAAAGCATAATTAATTATATGGAAATTATTCATTCACGGAAAAAGTCAAGATGGCCCAGTTGCAAAAAGTAGCCTAGATGACTGGAACGATTGGAACAAAGATAAAATACTTATCAAATCAGGTTTGAGTAGAAACTGCATCAAGGAAAAATTTATAAAATACCTGTAATTCTAGCAACCTGCTGTCCATCAGTCATATTTTTAATGGTATATCCAGCAATTCCTGAAACATGCGCCCCCAAACTAAATCCCAATATGTGTACTTGGTCCAACGAAGAAATTACATTGTTATCTCTTAAAAACATCACAAATTCTCCAACGTATTCCCCAACGTCTCGAACATTATCTACTATGAACGGATAGAGTAGAGTTCGTGCAACTTCTGGACCGAATTTCCCATCCGCCATGTGACCCCAGTCGACACATATTACAGGATCCCCGGAATGCAAGAGAAGCGCTGATATTTTAGCACATGGTTTATGATTACTGAGTGAGTGCCGACAAACTACAATATTTATATAAGGAGTTATAGTTTTTTTACAACTTACCATCCTTCATTAGTTGAGGAAATGAACTGTTATAGTCTTGCATAAAACCGTGAACCAAAATTCGTAATGTAGAATCCTTAGAAATGGTCACAGACTTCAAGGAGTCTGGCTGTCCAACCACAATTTGCTTAAAACTGGTCAAATTTCTAAAGGAAGTTACTGACTCTGTATTAACTGTGTTACACTGAGGAAGCTAAATGAGCTTATCACGGCAAGAAAAAGTGGGCTTACCTAGCATTATCATACAAATAGTATTTCACATTCTGCGCTGGATCTTGGTTCACCACAGTTTCACTGACTGTACGCCAGGCATCTTCAGCTGTGGATACTACTTTTCTTGGAATACTAGTAATCGTTTCTACAGGATTTTTGAAAGGGTTAGGAATCCAACTGCTTGCTGGCGTAACAACATCTGAAATCCCTGCAAATAAAGTTTCCAGTATTATCGGATCCAAATAGTGCATGATCATAATGCCAAAGATGCCAAATCATTTGAATAAACGTTGTTACGAATGGGAATCAATAAATACGTCCGATAAAAATAGTATACCTGATTTTAAACTCGAAATACTAGCTGCTCCTGGAAGACCCAAGTCGATACAATATATTTTGTCTAAGCTGACCAGAATGAGGACAGCCAGATAATGGATGTGCTTCATTTTTCGCAAACTCGATCCAAATCACTGTGTGATAAAATGTCATAAAACGGTAACTTAAGCCGGGGATTTACTATTACTCCTTTCTCACTTCAACTTTATTTAGCAAAATTAATTTAAAACTAAACCACAGGTTTATAACTCGGGTGTTTGCATTAGTGGCCAAACTTAGACTGAATTTCTCTTTACTTTATAGGAAACAATATGGGAAATGTGGAAACGGAAACCAAAATCAATAGCTGTCGCACTAACATAAGCTTATTTTTACTTCAAATTAGACACCAACTTTGATAATAAAACAAATTACATCGAGTGGATGTTTTTTAAATATAAA
>JAHZNA010003145.1:0-42286 GCA_027743935.1 Sinodicranocentrus sp. ZH6 | reverse complement strand
ACTAAGAGGTATTGTTAAACAATGATGTGTGTACATATAAGTATAATGGTATTTTGTATGTATTTCATTTATGTAAAAACTATTGTTTAATTGATAAAAATAAGACTCTTGTGGGAATCAATACTTGATATTCGAAGTCATAAATTAAATCAAACCAAACCAAAGAATATTAACAAGGCGTGCTCTGTTATTTAAAAACACTAGTTCACATCAGCATTAACCATAGTTAATTTGGTCCGCTTCTGATTAATCTGCCAGACATTTTGGTCTTCATATTGATCCAGGCAACGGTCGATTTCCTCATTGCTACTAATTCCAAGCTGGCGACATTTTTCACGAATAGCTTGCACGTTGACAGTAATTTTATCCTGAGCTTCACTAGCAAGCTGACGAACAGCTTTACAAATCTTTTCACTCGTAGTTTGCTTACGAGCTTCCAAGCGATGTGTTCCTAAAATATAATCATCCATTGAAATTAATTATAATAATTATAATTATGAGCATTATAGCATACACACCAGACTTTCGCAAACTGCGCAAATGTATGTAGGTATCTCAATTACCTGGTTTAGTGGAGTCCCTTGATCTTTCAACCAAACGAATAGCTTCATTGACGTCATCATCGATTACCACATCAGACATTCTCAATCGGGCCTGCAATGCAATAGATTTTAATTTTAAATGATTTTCGTTTGAGCCTTTTTTCATACTCGTACATTCACAATAAGTACCAGAGCAGTTGAAAGACGAAGGATGGCCAGCAAGCTTCTTGGAGACGTAAAGGTTTTTTCTCGATCGTTGTTTCTGGCTTCTTTCCGTAATTCAACGTATGCCCCAACCAACTTGTCACTGAGTGACTGAGGAATTTCAGGATTCATTTTGCGACATGAGACAATGTATCGTCGCATTAAACTCATATCTAGAGGTTTAACAGTGGAAGGGGGCTGTTTCAAATGCTGATGAACATACGTAATATGCTTCGCAAGTCGAAGATCTTCCTGTTGATCTGGCTTGTCCTATTTTTTTGGTAAGGATATTTTTACGATTACATCCACAATCCCAACAAAATGCATCATTCCATGAGTGAAGATGCAAAAAAGATCTGACGTATTATATTACCTGAATAAGCCACAGCAGATCAAATCGAGATAACAATGCAGCAGGAAGGTTAATATTGTCCTGAATACTTCGATTAGGGTTATATTTTCCATATGCAGGATTAGCCGCAGCCAAAACGGAAGTTCGAGCGTGAAGGGTTGTGAGAATACCGGCTTTTGCAATTGAAATGGTCTGCTGTTCCATAACTTCGTGTAATGCAGTACGATCAGCTTCATTCATCTTATCAAACTCATCTATACAGCATATACCTACAAAACAAGAATCATTCCATTTGTTGACAGAGTTGCTTAAATGTATGTAACAACAGTATTTTGCTTCAACATTGTTCGCCATACCCTGATCGGCAAGCATCAGCGCCCCAGCCTCCAAAGACATCATACCGGTAACTGGATCTTTCATGATAGAAGCTGTAAGACCAACACCAGTACTTCCTCTGCCAGATGTCAATTGACCTATGCAAGAGGAAATGTAATTAATTAATTAGTAATGACTAATAAAATAGTGAACTTTTCATAACGACGATTAGTTTTATAAACAAGGGGATTTAACTTGAAACCACACCCAGTACCGTACCGTGCATTATCCCGGGCCGGGAGATAAAAATTAACCCATTTGTCCAAACAAATTTTCAAAGCCAGATTTGAAAACTCGTTATTATGTGTCAGAATGTTTGCTTTTTTTGTTTCAAGAAATAAAACTTATCATAGGGCGAGCGACAGCTAGCCGGGTTTAAAAAAATTTAATAGCGTCAAATGTCAAAAACTTGCATTTTTACGCTCGAAAAGTGAACGACAGCAAGTCAAAAATCGTAACTTTAAAATACCAAATTTTAAGAAATTTTAAGAATTTATTCAATATTTGTCAGCCGATAACTAGGAACGAAATTACTTTTCTATGATGTCTGAGCGAGAAATTTTAATACTTTGGCTAAATTACCGCCTAAGTCTCCCGGCCCGGGTTAAATGAACCCCCTCATTCCCTCAGCGGTGCCACACCACACAAATCAAGTAATTTAAGAATTTCTTACTTCGAGGAGCTAATCTGTCAATGTATGATAACAACTGAGATTTTGCAACACCAGGGTCTCCCATAAGACAAATATTTATAGTCCCACGAATTTTCAATCCTCCGACTTCCCTCATCACACCTCCCACCTGAAAATAGTTTATACTATAATTTCTTCGTCATATTATAAAACTACGACTATTGTGCAAGTTTTTTTTAGGTAATTATCGTTTGTAATATTATTAATTACTTACCAACATCAACAGCAATGACTTTTTAATGTCGTCATGTCCGTAAACTTCAGGAGCAATAGAGGCGGCAAGTTTCTCATAAAACTCAGTTTCACGAAGCTCTGCAACCTCAGCCTCCGTAAGTTCCCCATTAATTTCATCATCATCCCATTTTGATAACGGGAGAACTCGCTGTTAATTAAATATATGTGATCATATTTTAAATTTATATTCTCGGATATATGTCATTTTTAAATTAACTTCACTTTGATGGTGAGTTCATTCAAAAAGTACACGACAAAATCGTTTCGTTTTACAAATGTAAACTAACATGGGCTTCCAAAAAGGTATCAGTTAATAATCCAGCCCCCACTTGTTGGAATGCCGTAGATTTTGAAAGGGGCAGGAATATCCCAGTAATAGCCACATGGTCCCCAGCCGTAGCTAGTCTTGATGTTTCGCCCCTGCAGTAGACAACCAATGCTCGTGGAACATGTCCCGCGGGAACATCTGAACTTTGTTCTTGAATTCGAAGCTCTTGAAATCGCACGAATTTTGAGCCTCTTGTTTGTAACTGAAGTCTCCCACCAGCACGATTCGATTTACAGAAATCGGAATTACATACAATCTGCGGTGTGAAACTAGGACCCCCAATGGTTTGGAATGTTTCGGCAGAACAAGTGTCGCATGAATACGTTGCAACCGTAAGAAGTGGGCGCACTTCAGATGCCCGAATTACAGTACCGTGAACAGTCACTAACTTTCCGACCTAAAAGAACAGGTGACAGGTTAAGCATATGGACTGATAATAGTAATAAAACACACCGCCTTTTTAACGGCACTGTCAAGACAGGTTTTGTGATTGATTACCTGATCAGCGCGCAAGGCACGAATGCCCACGCTTTTAACCCCACTTCTTGGTTTCCAGTACACTTCAAAGCGCCTCAATAAATCACCTGGAAACTGAGCTTCAACAGGACGTTGTATTCCATTTTCCTCTTGAGTACGTCTTGCGTTAGTTAGTCTATGTTCAATGTAAACATCTAAAGCATCCTTGCAAGTCACTTCCTTAGTTTTGTAGTCTGGACAAAGTTCTGCGATAACTTCTGAGACGATTTGTGTATATCTGTAAAGGACATTTTTTCAAATAAAACGACCCAAAGCAAAACGTATACTCGAAGCTCCCAATATTCAAACTTAATATTAATACTCAATCTATACCTTTTCGCATTCTTCTCAATATTTTCCACCAATTTCTCGCAGTCCTCGTACGAAATTAAATCATCCAACTCCACAATGATTTCGGTTTGCTCTCTGTTGGCAAGACCCGTTATTTGTTTTGCATACTTAAAATCCTTTCCACCACCTCTGCGACTAGAGGATGCGTAAAATCCCGTAAGAAATTCTCGAAATTTTACTAAACCACAAAACAAAAATTAAACTACCATAATCAATCAAGTCACAAAACAAACTGAAAACGATGTTTGTGCAACAAGTGACGTTTGGTTTGCGTTGTAAGTAGGTTTGCAAATCATTTGAGTATTTTTTTTCTTGTACTATTGACTATAACCTATAAGAAAGTTTCAGTAATAAAAAAAAGTTACTTACCTGCATCAGCTTCGTAATCGAATCCAGCCATCGCTCCTAGTATTAATAGCCTTATGTAAAACTCAACGACAACAATCAATGGTATAAAAATCAGCAGTAAATGACAAATGCAATGGTTGGTTAACACTTCAAACCGTTTTTAATGTGTAAGTAAAAATGCAATTTTATAATTTATCTTGTCTAAGGACGATCAACGATTGGATAAAGCTGTCTAGAACGTCTGCTTCAGACGTGACGTATATAGAACAAGTTTCAACTTTATTTTTTTCGAATAATATTATAATTTCAAATTTATCTTGTCTAAGGACGATCAACGATTGGATAAAGCTGTCTAGAACGTCTGCTTCAGACGTGACGTATATAGAACAAGTTTAAACTTTATTTTTTTCGAATAATTGACTCGGATGTAAAACTCAACACCTTAAATGGTGAATGACATCAATCTATCAAAATTAGCAGTAAATGAAAATGCACTGGCTATTGGCTAACACTTCAAAAAGTTCTTTAATGTATAAAAATTTAGTTTTATAATTTATTAATCCTCTCCAATTCTAAGGACTATTGGAAGCTGTTCCGACCCGACGCTGTTTCAGACGTCTACTGGATGGGAACAACTTTGTGTTATTCAAGTAAAAAGTTTTCTGTAATACTTCTTGGGTAGGATAGAGAAAGGGATCAAGTAAATGCTCCTAATATACAGAACAATCTGCATCTGCATGAAAACAAAGGCTTTTATCCTAAAATCCGTCCTGTGACAGTCGGTTATGGTTATTTGGAAGCTGTGGCCGGGATCAAGCTTGTTTGTAAGTATGTCTGTGTATATGATTGTAGATTGTAGTATGCTGGGTAAAAGCCCTCGCCGCAGTGCTATTGGTGAACATCCCAAACTGATGAAATATTACCGGGGATCTCAAAGCCCCCAACAGATGAATGTTTCACATTGCTTGCTCTCTCTGTGCATAAGTAAAATGTTGTGTATATTTTTGTGTACAAAAGTGTATGTAACTTTTAGGATTTGCATGTTTTCCTGTCCCTTTTCTCAATACCATTTAAAAAATACAAACCGTGTGGCAAGCATTTGTTACATACAAAGTACAAAGGTTCCATGTGGTTGGGTTCACGGTTCACGAGGTACTTGGTTATATGTAAAAATCATATGGTTGTGGTGACCTGCTAAATGACCTTGAAGGGAAGTGATGGTACATCAAATTTGATAATTTTCGTGACAAGTTGCATATTAAGTTTGTGTTCTGACAGTTGATAGTATACTTCTTAGCTGTTTACACTCATAACTTAACTAAAAAGGAGTACCTCATGCCGGTTTAGTTCTGTTACTACAACAGGTTGTTAGTTTGGTTGAATCTTTGTTGTGCTGTTCGTGGACAATGTAATGGGATGCCATGTAAATTCTTGGGAAATGGGAAGCGGAAGTAGGGTTAATGGAATATGAAAATCTGGGACCTCCGTTAAAAACAGTCATCAGTGGATTTATTGTCACCGATAACACGTTTGACGTTGATTGGTGAATTTTGATCCATATCGATTTTATTAACGAAACGAAGGCCAAGTGGATAGTTTGTCAATATGGTTAAGGAACAATACCGAGAGAACCGAAATTGCTACAGAGTGTAAGGAAAAAAACTGAAATTTATCGAATGGCTTCTTTGCATTGCGTGTTGAAAAATAAATTTATGTTTTTTATTCTTGTAGAGCATCGGTTCGCTTCTCAGTTGGCAGTGCCGAAGATACGGCTAAACAGGGTCATCTCCGCGTAGTCGCCAAGCATTTATATCAACAGGATGGTATGCGTACTCCTGTGTCCCATGGGGTTCTGGATCGAAGAATGGGTACATGTGGAAAGGACTCAAAATGTGCAACTTGTTAGTTACACCATTTATCTCTCTCCATATTGTTTGTAAGCATTTGTGCAAGACTGATTTCGTCATGTGTTTTGTTTCTTTAAATATGTGCAGGTGGTAAAGGACTTCAGGACTGTGTTGGCCACTTTGGATACCTTGATCTCGAACTTCCAGTCTTTCATTGTGGTTATTTTGGCATGACCCTAAATATTTTACAATGTATATGCAAAGTGAGATCTCTTGCAATTATAACGATTATATTAAACTTTCAATTAACATTTTTGTGTAAAAATGGAAATATTTTGGGTAGGAATGTGGATCTTTGTTACTCAAGCCAGAGGACAAGGAGTATTGGAGGATTAAGAGTTCCAATCCTGGTTTACCATACTTGTCAAAAAAGGCCATGAGGAAGAAAATCGTCACACTAGCAAAGAAAATGCACATTTGCGTGTATTGTGGTGCACCTAACGGTGTTGTAAAGAAATGTGGAATGCTTAAAATTGCTCATGATAAATATCGATATGCAAAATCAGGGGAAGAAGTCAGAAACCTGTCTCGTAAGTAAGCTGATTCTCAACGATTGTAGATTCTAATACCTGTTTTTACGTTTATTATTAGATACGGATCAAAATGTAGGTTTGTTTTGTAACAAAAACATGTATCCGTTTTTTTAATTGCAGAGGATTTTGAGAAAGCTACTGCAGGAAAATTTACACAACTAGATCCAACGATTGATGTTTTGACACCTCTGATAGTTAAGAGCTTATTCGAGAGAATTAGTATGTCCGATGCTGCTCTACTTTTAATGGGGTCTGACTCAGGCTCCGGAGCACCAGCGGATCTAATTTTAACACGCATACCGGTTCCTCCCATATGTATTCGACCATCGGTTGTTTCCGAACTAAAAGCTGGAACGTAAGCTAATTCTCACGCATGAAGTTATACTTTAAGTATACCAAAATATGAGTAGGTTTTAAAGAAATAATTGTTTTAACAGGACAGAAGATGACATTACAATGAAATTAAGTGAAATTTGTTTCCTCAATGAAGTTTTAACTAAACATCGGGAATCCGGTGCGAAAGTTGAAATGGTTGCTGAAGACTGGGACTTTATTCAAATACAGTGCGCATTAGTTATTAATTCTGAAATGTCTGGTATGCCAGCACAACAAATGGGTAAAAAGAAAACCGGAAGAGGATTCGTGCAAAGACTGAAAGGAAAGCAGGTTGGAATTTTTTAATTTGTGATAACGTTGTTCTTAAAATGACTTTTAACGTGCTACTTACTTGTTGTTGCTTATCAGGGAAGGTTTCGTGGTAATTTATCTGGAAAGAGGGTAGACTTTTCTGGACGTTCTGTCATTTCTCCTGACCCTAATCTTCGAATACAACAGGTAAGAATTCGAGTAAAACTTGTTTTCAATTTATCTTGCCATTATAGTTCTTTGTAGAGTCGTAGATGATGTGTGCACAATATTCTTCAAATTCTTTTTTAGTTTCTTTTTATTATTGTTTCTCGAATTTGCTCATTTTTAATATGCATGAAGAACAATCTAAAACAACGTTTTCCTTCTCAGAATGAAGCTAATTTGGTGACGCCAAGGAATGGGGAGCTTATTATTTCTGCAACACAAGATTTTTTAACTGCTGCTTACCTTTTAACAAATAAAAATTCATTCTATTCGAAGGCAGAATCATGTAGAATTATTGCGTGGGCTGCAGCGTCGGTCGACGAGTATGTTGAATTACCTCCTCCTGCAATCATGAAACCAATGCAATTGTGGACTGGAAAACAACTGATATCCTGCGTATTTAGACCAAATCTGGAATCTAACATTAAACTAAATTTAAGAGCGAAAGGGAAAAACCATTCGGGTACCAAGGAAGAAATGGATGCTAACGATACCTGTATGCTACTGCTAATTTCGGCGTATTGATTTTTATTTAAAACTCCATGCGGTGTCTAAACGAAGATTATATTTAATATTGCAGTCGTTGTTGTTCACAATTCAGAACTGATGGCTGGAGCTCTTGATAAAGCGACTCTAGGTTCTGGAGCAAAAGCAAACGTATTTTATGTTCTACTGAAGGACTGGGGAAAGGTGAGCATTAAAAAATCATGTATTCCTTCCGTATGTATTAGTAATATATTGTTAATGTCAAAAAAATATTTTAAACCTTTAATAATTAGGAAGCTGCGTGTTTGGCTATGTTTCGTCTATCACGAATAACATCCAACTACCTAATGAATCGTGGGTTTTCTATTGGAATCGGCGATGTAACTCCGGGAGTTAAACTTGTTGAAGAGAAAAAAAAGCTGGTAATGTCTGGCTACAATAAATGTTTTGAGATGTTATCCAAACCGTCGGAGACATTGGAATCGTCAGAAGGTGCTGTGTTGAAAGCGCTATCAGATATTCGAGATTCTGCGGGAAAATTATGTGTTCATGAACTTCACAAAACTAACACGCCTTTAATAATGGCTCAATCTGGATCGAAGGGGTCTTACATCAATATTTCACAGATGATTGCATGCGTAGGTCAGCAGGCTTTAAACGGAAAGCGTGTTTCTGAAGGGTTTTATTTACGTTCTCTTCCTCATTTCCGACGAAATGGTATGTGTTTAATTGCAGTTTTACATTAGTATTATGATCATATTGCTATCTCAATCAAAATAAATTACACCCCTTTTCCTAGATCGCGGTCCGGAAGCCAAAGGTTTCGTCGCAAACAGCTTCTTTTCCGGCTTAACACCAACGGAGTTTTTTTTCCATGCAATGGGAGGTCGTGAAGGTCTTGTAGATACAGCGGTAAAAACAGCCGAAACCGGATACATGCAAAGGCGTCTTGTTAAAGCACTGGAGGATCTCTGTTGCCATTATGATATGTCCGTGAGAAATGCAGAAGGCCAAGTTATTCAATTAATTTATGGAATGGATGGTTTAGATCCAATGCTAATGGAAGGCAAAGACAAGCCAGTTGACTTTGATCGTGCATATCTTAATGTTGGTGCTCGATATCCGAGTCGGAGTGAACCTTATCTATCTGAGAGTGAAAAAGAAACTCATTTTAATACAATAGCTAAAGAATTAAAGTACGCTACGGATGAGCAGTTGTGCTGTCGAGAATTTGAGGTAGATATGAAAGGTTTTCTTGCGAAAAATGTCTTCCGCTCCAAGCAACTGATTAACTTTTTGAGAGATTGTTGGGACAAATATTTCCGTTCCAGGATGGAACCATCGACTGCAGTTGGAGCTTTAGCAGCTCAAAGCATCGGAGAGCCAGGAACACAAATGACACTTAAAACTTTCCATTTTGCTGGAGTTGCATCTATGAACATAACTCTAGGAGTTCCAAGAATCAAAGAAATCATAAATGCTGCGAAAAATATATCTACTCCTATCATTGAGGCACGATTAGTTCGAGAAGATCCAGAGCTAGGAATTCGTGTAAAGAATCAACTTCAAAAAACTACATTAAAAGAAGTCTGCGATAGAATCGAAGAAATACTGCTACCCAGCGAATTCTTCATATTGGTTCATTTGAGTCGAAAAAAGCTAGAAAAGAAGCATCTAACCCCGGAACAAATTTCTCAGGCCTTGATGAGAGCCCTTAAGTTCAAGCAACATGATGCTATTCGAGTGATAGATAATTTGCTGTGCATATTCCCAATGGATAGCAATAAATCAAGTGCTTATTTTATTGCACAGAACTTAATCAGGATCCTTCCAAATACACAGGTTTCCGTAAGTCTCTATAATCGATGTATTTCATTTCATGCTTTTTCGTGGATGAAAAAAAAAAGAACTTAATTTGTTGATTTGAATGCATTTTTTCGTAGGGAACGCCTGGTATAAACCGAGCAATAGTGTCATCCAACACTGATGGTACCTACAAAATTTTAGCTGAGGGTCAGAATTTTAGGGGAGTCTTAACTTCAAGAGGTGTTTGTCCCCTTCGGACCACTACAAATAACATTGCCCAGATTCAGCATGTCCTTGGAATTGAGGCTGCCAGGTGAGCAATTTCATAGTTATGGATTCCATGTTCTTTACGATTTATGCGCCAACTGTAAGCTAAAAAGTAACTGGTCTTGTTATCCATCGTATAGAACCAGCATAATTCAAGAAATCCAATATACTATGGAATCGCACGGAATGAGTGTTGACAAGCGACACTTAACATTAGTCGCTGATCTAATGACCTGCCGGGGGGAAGTATTGGGTATTACTAGACACGGGCTTGCCAAAATGAAAGAATCTGTCTTGATGCTGGCATCGTTTGAGAAGACAGCAGATCATTTATTTGAAGCTGCTTACCATGGCCAAAGAGATGTGATAGCAGGAGTTTCCGAATCCATCATCATGGGATTACCTGCCGCATTAGGAACAGGATGTATGGGAATAATGGAGAAGACAGCACCATATAAATCCATTGTTGAAAGACCTATGATATTTGAAGCTGTGTGCAGGAAACTTGAAAGGTGACAGCGGAGAGTGTCATCGTCTTGCGAGTAAAATTTGAATTTGTGATTTTTGATCTACCGCTTTGTTTGTTTATGACCATATTTTATCGTTAGCGTGATGCTTTGCGGCTCACAATATTTATTGAATCAACTACACATTAAATGTTCATCAGTAATAAACTGCATTTATTTTATCGCATATTTGCATTGTGTGCATGCTCGAATCACAGTGATTCGTTATTTTTCTTTATATCAAGTTTTCTTACGTCAGATCATAAATTATTGCCTTAAATTCTATAACTTGTTCTTGTTTTAAATCTTAGAATACAAGACTGAACTGATACTGAAGAGAGTAAAAATAATGTTTTCAATAAATGGTAAAGTAAAATTATACCGTATATTGAATATAATTAACAAAATCATCTACAAATCAACTGGTGTACTCACAAAAACAATAATAACTGCCGCTTTATTAAAAAACACAAAAAGCTGGCTCTGCTCATCTACTTTCTATAGAAAACATAAATGATGATACAAGTATTTACTAAATTATCATAATATATGGCAACTTGATACATTATAATATATTATATTTCAAAAGAGATTCACAACAAAATACACACAGATCTTTTTTGCATTTTACATATTGGATCACTTTTTATTGCATTGACCGGCCTTGAATTGCTTGACATGACAATGACCGTAGAATAGTGTATAGGCCTTTATGGATAATTTACATGAATTTTACTTAGTTGAAATTTTACGTGTTATAAGTATTAGCTAAAACACTCAATTGAATGTTGAAACTCAAACGTAATGAGAATGACAGTGGCTGCTTACGTATGATTGTTATGTTAAGAACGTCCAATTAGAATTAGTAAATGCTCGTTTCAGGTATAGTACATTAGTACTGTAAAACATTTTTGCTCATATCAAAATTGGCCAGGCAGAGAAAGGAAAATGCATACGTAAAGTTAAATATGTATGTATATTTAAAAATATGGCTTCAGCTGGCACAACGAAAGTAACATAATATACAGTGATCATTGCAAGTGCATAGCTACCTTTGCGATTTGAATATTTCAATCAATCTCTCTCGTCCAAACAGCCATTTCAAAATACTACAGAACTTTGTTCAAAATCAATCAAAAATCTTACTTTTTGGTCGTCAACATTTCATTACGTACAATACAATATTATGAATAATATATATTATCAAAGTTCTAAGCATTAATAAGTTTTCATGAAACTAACTACATTGTCGTAATATATTATTGATATCTAATTATACACATTCATTTGACATACGTTAATACCGACTTAAAAGTACATAATATAGTAATGGATACAATTTCATCGCGACAAGACCCGGAAGTACATCGAATTTTGAAACCTTTTGTATAAGGTCTAAATCCTAAAACCTAAACGGATAATTTAATTAACTAATCTACATTCCTTATGAAGTTATTCATACCAAACTACTCACAGTTAAAGTAGTGTCTTGTGTAAGTAAACACTTATTAAAACCTTCTTGCGTAAAAGAAAAGCCTTGCTTAGGGGCATTCTGAAATGCTTTCCAAATCAGGGCTTTCATTGCACTCTCTACTTTCTCCACCGAGCTCTTGACCAGTGCCACATGTTTTTTTGTTGCTTTTATGATTAATCTCAGTAGGATGTGGCTACGAACGTTTCAAAGTATGTGTCCACAGTCATTAAAATAAAATTGTTAAACAGAAACTTACAGATTAAGTACACATCAAGATTATCTCATTTAAAGGATGACTGTTCATTTCATTGTCCAGAGATGCGGATTCCCTACTCTTTGGATATCTTACTAAGAATGACCGATGACAGTGACGTCATGTAATGTCAAACACAGACAAGAGTACGTACTTTAGACGTTACGATGATTGATTTCCTTGAAAAAAGACTGGAAGGCACAAATTTATTTGTATATTCACCTGGATCATCCAGACAAAAAATATCTGTTTAGAAATCCTAAGTGAAATATTACACTTATATTTCAAATGTTGCAGCTTTCGTCACTTCATCTTTTTTTAGTTCACATTTGTTATGAATTAGTGCAATTATGCAGTTTCCTTAAAAATGTGCACATCTGGGCCATTTCCTGGAGGCACTACCCTTGAGACCTATTGAGTGTTTGCGATTTATGTCGTATGAACTTCAGTAACTTGTGAATATGTACACGCTATAGTTTTTAAAAACTCATTCATAGATAAACTAAACGCTAGCTAATGAGATAATCTTCATTTATATTATATATGATTTATCAAGTTAACCCTAACCAAATCTAAATACGATGGCGATCTGATCTTTTTAAAAATTGCATTTTCAACAAGGCTAGACAGTTCACTTTATTCGTATGAGGCAACTTGCGTAGGAAGTGCAACAGTAAAATGGTTGTCTTTCTTCATAGATAGATATACAAGTTTCAATTTTCACATTAATATTTTCAGTATGGCATCATTAACTTCAAAATACCGTTTATCACGCACTTAGAAGAGGATGACCGTATTGCTTGATTAAAAATTATTGCGTTATAGGCTGACTGATATAAGTATGTCTGGTTGCTTTAAGAATACTTTATATTAACTGCACTGAAATGAGCGCATACACAATCGTTTCAACCATAATCTCATTCTGAGATTCCTTAGAAATTCACTAAAATGCGGATTTCTTTTGTGCGACACGTTATCGTGTTGACACAATGTACGCTCAAATAATCCTACTACACGACACGATGTGATGCAAACGATAAGTCACTCTGTGTGTGATGCTTTTAACTCATTAAAATCTCTCATTTAAAATGCATTGTACTAATTAATAATAATGCATTTGTTCATAACAAGTGTATAACTATGTACGTCAATGTGTTTACAAGAAGATTAAATATTCAGTTTAGTATCTATCGGGTAGTATTTCTAAAAGTGATTAATTATTACTCGTTGTGGCACCACTAAAGTAAATGTACGTATAATATGGAGAAGGACATTAATATATTAGTATATTTTGCTATTTACGACAGCTCGACTAATAAAAATTAGCTGCAATTCATTCATAACTTTGTGGGCTATGTGAAGCTGGTGTAAAGTCCTAACTCCTACTTTGCTTGTGTTTTCTTCTTCTTCTTAAAACAGCGTCATCGACACTTTTGCATTGGAAACTTTTCTCCCACTCTGATTGTTAGGAAGAGCTCACTTTATGGTCGCAGGTGAGGCTAAGAGACTAATTCGGAAGTAACTGATAACATCCTATGATAAGGCTCGGATAACAACAGAACGAGACAAATGGTTCTGACCGGATTTCAATTGTTAAAATGAAATACTACTACTACTGATTACAACAATACATGCAAAGAATATTTAAACCGACTCAATGAGGTAACCAATTCATGAAAAACTACTACGCATGTTGAAAAGTAATGCGTTGTCAAATGTGTTTCCTACTCATACTCATATATCTCACATTTATGTACTCAAAAAGTATATAAGTAATGACAGCAAAGTGCAGTCATTGTTATCATCACTTGCATTAATATTGCATTGCTATTGATTGATCTATATATCATACGCAATCTATTCCTTAACGGAAGGTCAAATTGCATATTTTGAGCTGCATTGGAAACACATGAAAATTCAACTTCCACTAGTACAATTACTGAAATGCTATATCATCATATGTACAAAATGTTTCGAGCACTGGTTCAGTAAGTAATAATTAAGGCACTACAATATAGTTACTAGAGATAATATTACAGCAGTAGGGCATCCAACATTATTTTGAGATACACAGGTATTACAAGATTAAAAATTATTACAGGAGCAGTGTGTAATCAATTAAGTAAAATGTAATAAGTACAGGTTGTCAATCGTAATTAATAATAATTACTGTATAGCACCTTTCTCTACTGTCTTCATTGTGATCAAATTTACATAGGACACATTATTTTTTAGCACATATAAATTTTGATTGTACACAACTATTAAAAAAAAGAGAAAGTCACCGAAACAAAATCTTGATAATGTATATTGTCAAAGTCAAATCGCTACAAAACCTTACTTTCCCCTAATATATTTCGTTATATTTTTGGATCACTGGACAAGAAAAATGTGTCTTATGACAAATCTCTGCATTGCATTGTACGTCAATAGTCTGGGCTCAATCAAACCTTTCAACGATTAGGATCGGGGACAATCTGAGACCTATTCCCAAACAACTGTACATAGAAGAAGGGCAAAAGAAAGTTTCAACATATTCACCAGCACTACTCAGCAGATAAAAAAGGGGACAGAAATATCAATTTGATATAATCAAATTTGATATTGAAAAAAATTACATTAGTATACAATAATAGTGTATGTAATACAGCAAATAGTAGCATGGAGAGATGAAATACGTATCGTTTAAAAATATTATTACATGATTATTATTAATATTAATTATTAATTGTAATATTATTTAATGGCAATGCTCAAATGTAGCGATTGCTGGAGAGATTTTTATCTGAGTCTGTTCATGGTTGCATATTATTATTAATATTATTTTTATTACATTGTTGCATGTTTTTTTTAATTGATTATAGTATATTTCATTATCTGATTATTTTAATTGAATGAATGAGAGAAAGTAGAAGATTTTTTTTTTGGTTTTCAAATTCAGCAGCATCAGAACAGTACAGTAGTAGTAGTAGAGGAGTAGTCACAAAACTACAGCACAGGAGGTGAGTAGTAGTCGGTTTTTGTGTAGGTAGTAGTAGTAGTAGAATTTTTTGCAAGTCTCGCTCCCACGAATGAACGAACGAATTGGTTAACAACACCTTGTATTTTTGTGATGCGATAGAGTTTTTGTTTGCTTTGTATATTTTTGATAGATAGGCATTTCAGTTTTGGTTAGAGTTCCAATATTGCGCTCCTCCCACCTAAAGTGTTAAAGAAAAGACAAAACCACATTTGAGGTTAGTGCTTGCATTTCTCCAAGTAAATTTTCTTTTCTTCTCAAAAAAAATATTAAAAAAATTAATATAATATTATTATATTATTTCAATACGAATAATAATAATACTTCTCTTCTTGGGAATTAAGTAAATCATAATTAATGCTAAAATTAATAATGATTATTAGGCATCTCTCGTAATCAACTGAAGACTGTTGGATAAACAAAGTTCAGCCGTCAGTAGATATAGGGCTTGAAATTTGTAACACTAATTTAGTTAAAGGGACGCATCTGTTGAGACCAAAAATGCATTAGCACCAGAGTTAAAAGACACACACCTTTCCCCGAGTAGTTTTTTTTATTGCCAACACACTCATATCTGCAAAGTGAAAGAAAACCTGGAAAAAACTCCATGATATTATGCAATGCTTCAAGCACTCTCACTTCAAACACTTTTGCGAGCGACACTAGAGCAACACTCAGGAGTGACAATCGTAGCACCACTCGTGTCATGAAATAATAGCCTACCAACAAATGTACTTCACACCAACCAGCTCAAACAACATTTAAAATACAATGACGAAGGCAATCTCCTACCAAACAAACCACACTTACAGGAAATGTGAGTCAGGAAGTTATAAGATGTGATGTGTATAGTTGTAAGACAGTAATAAAACAGTAACGCAGCGTTCCACACAGACCACATTGAGAACCGTCCGTGAGTTACATAATCAAGTTTTTTTACCTCATGAAGAGAAAGAAAGTCTTTTTTTGCTCACCAGTTCTTTTTTTCTTTCTTAGCTACTATCCTCTCACCGTTCTATGGGTGAAGTTCCAGTAAAAGCTACAGTGAAATAATAAAACCACACAGAAAGAAAACATACTCATTCATCAAGATTGTACCCGAAATTCAGAGAAAAATCAGTAAGCAAACAATGTTCGCTCGCATTCCTCATCAGATATGGAAATTTCTCTGAGAAAAATTATCGCCAGAAAATGTAGGTCTGTGTGCGAGGTCGCTGCTTCCTGTTTTCTGTACAAAAGGGTGAATTGGGGTAATATAAGGTTTATTTTAAAAGGAGAACTGCAAGTATAGGAATTTGTAACAATAACAAAAAAAACTGAAATATTACACTTTCGGCAAAAGGCTAGTTGTTATTATTGATTGAAAACAACAAAACAACTAAAACAAGGTAATTTGTAGATTAGGAAAAAGGGCATATTAAAGGTTTGGTAGCAGTGGGTCAATGTATTGTTGTGTGTGAGACGGATTAGTACAAGTATAAAAACTGTAGGAAATTATAACAATCAATGAACCATAATGAAAAACGTACATAAAACTGACGGAAATATAGCGGAAAACCTTTTCTCCCAAACAACAACAATAACAACAACAACAACAGCGCAATTATAATATAAAAATGGCATAAACAAAAAACTACTCGGACAGAGGTGATTCTGTGATTAGTACTTTTTTTGAGTTCTACTTCTGGCATTCATTCACAATCAATAATTCATGGCATATATGGCTGCTATGTAGCTTATACGTATAGCTGATAACAACATATTCGTCATATCTTAATACATGTATTAATATGGAGTAGTTTGTCTCAAACGCAAAACTCAAACAGTTGTACACATACACAGGATTGTCATTTTGTTATACAAAAATCATATCACTGCTTTCTTCCAGTAATAAGTTCATTTTCACTTATTGATATATATATATATATATCTTGCGGCAGCCTCAGAAGTAGATGTTAAACAAAAGAATATTGGCATATATATTATGAATATTATTATTATATTATTGTTTTGTATTAATATATTATTGTAGAAACTATATCATGATTAATTACAGTTAATCAAAATACAGATACAAAGAAGCGTGAATATTATTAGACTTAATTACTTTTAGATTCACCTGCTAGTGTCGTGGTTGTTAGTGAAGGAGGGAAGCAGAAGGATCCGATTTAGGAAGGTAGGGATGGTCCCTCAGCCCCGTCAATCGTCGCATTCCACTCATCTTACCGACTTTTAATATACCACAAAATAAAATCTCATCAGTATAGCCCATCTCTCTCGCTTTCTGATCTTTTCAATATCAGTTCTCTCCTTTATATCAAAGTGGTTGCTTTAATGTAGAAGTAGAGGTTGTGAAAACTTCTGTAAAAACTAAAAAACGAGTTCTGCCTTCCTGTCAGAATCAATTTAGAAAAGTAGAAGAAACTGAGAATTCAATCATTTCTGTCATAGCTTTCCCTACAGCGGTCTAATATGCCACATATATATGCAGGCATGTCGTTCTCTTCAATGCATCAAGTAGCCCCTACCTGTCACAGCAAAACTTGCAACCCTCCTTGTCGCCCCAGTTTATAGATCTCAAAGTCTTTTTTCACCAGTTGCCCCATCTTATGAACATTTTACACTATACATTATTATTACATAGGTTCACATGCTACATGTAAAATTAGTTACTGCACTAATATGCATGTCAAATATGTGTCATATCTGCCACATTACGCAGATGATGAAAGCATCGTTAATTTTGTAAAAAGTAATGAGTAATGACTGTACGTGATGTCATCAAGTGAATGCAACATTAATTACTACGCAAAGCTATCAAACTATAGTGCGTTACTGACTTGCCTACTCACCTACTTCAAACTTAAAATATATATATATGTACACGTGGTGGTCAATGCAAATGGCCATTTCAAAATCTTTTTTTAAAGCTCTTTGCCAATCACAATGAAAAATCCCTAGTCTGGTTTATACCTTACAGCAAACTTGAGTGATGATGACGATATCATGGTTTGCTAATCTACAAACCTAAAAAGAAAATCCTTCAGGCTGGAATCAGCACTCAGCACCTTTTTTCCCTAAAGATGTAGCCTTACTTTCATTTCACTGTACGTCAATGCAATCCAATGGTTAAGGTAACAAGAAGTACCATGTTACCCCTAACTTGTCACACTAGCAAAGTATAATGCTTATCTTATCCGAGAATCTTATGAATAGCTATCTTATATCTTATTTTTATGGTAATTTGGTAAATCATCTAAAATGCACAATATGAAACTGACTAAAAGATGGAGATAAAATACGAAATTGTACTTAAAGTATGAAACAGCTCGTTTTACAATGCAGTAATGTTCATGTAGAAAAAAATCTCTTCTAATCTTGAAGCCGAAGAGCACACGATATTAAACATTTATAACACCTCCCTACTCTCAACACAAGTGCATACAGAGGAGTGAAGGCGAATCTCTGTGTATAAATTAATAATACAGTCTACAAAAGTCCGTATAATTTATGTTGAAAATGTTGTGGTACAAAAAAAACTCAGTATAAAATCAGTTTAATCCGCTTTCCTAATTATGCATTTGTGTTCATGACAAGTAATCTAAATTGGTTCATAAATTACTAGAGCAAAAAATGCTAGAGTCAACTGGAGAATTTCATTAAATGCCTTATTACTAAAAAAAACTACCTCAGGAATTTATCTTAGCTATTAAAATATGCTGCCTACTACTTCCCGTACAAGAACCTTTTTATATTAACCGTACGTAGTAGATATAATAAAGTAAAAAGTGACGATTTTCAGTCGAGAATGCTTATCATAATAATAAAAATTGATCACCAATATTTGCTTATGACTGGAAATACACAAAAATTACTCCTATTTGAAGAAAAGCACTTGAAAACCGGTATTTGAAGCCTTTTCCTTTTTAAATACACTAAATTGGCTCTGTTTTCATGCATCCATTCATAATTTTCTCTCGAAAAGGAATTCTCGAATAAAAGTGCTCGCTTTCAATTTAAATTTAAATTATCGTATCACCCAACAAGCTGTGTGTGTATGTATATTTTATGAAAGCAAATATGCCATTCTCTAGCTACTGTAGACTGTAATAATATGGTTGTTTTACGAGTTCATAATTCTTTACCAAACAAATTTCGAATACTGTAAAAGACCTGCTCCTTTCTACATCCTAAAATTTCTTGAGAAGCAAAATTTGTTTTATACCATAAATGGAATTTTCATGCGCCATGATCACACACACCTATTGCAAAATGTCGCACCTGAAATCGTTGAACTAACATGAGGAAATGTTTTTCTATGAAGTCCTTATATGAATATTCACGACAAACATTTCGTATAAATTTATCATCATGACTGAGTAAGCGTTTAAAAAATTTATTGGAGCAGTGAAAACGTCATGCCTTTTCAAGACATTTTTCTTCTCTCTTTCTCCCTCTGAATCAAAGCAGCAATATCAGGTGTGGGAGGTACAAGCACGTACTCCTATTATCAAGAGTGAACATTACCCTGATAATATATGAATGCCCATATGTTTACGCTTCGCCAGATTCCACCAGCGGCAATAATTCATATTATTTTCTCCACACCAAACCAATGCATCAGCACTATGCGTCTGTTGTTTTAACCTTGGCAGACGTGGAAAAAAATTATAAAATATCTACTATATACTTTCAGTGAGCGTTCTCTGCTACACACGTTTCTACATATATGTTGTCGTATATATAGTGAGTTTCATACGACGTAGAAAGTGACGTGAGAACAAGACATGAGACTTATTTTTCACGAACTCTCAGCAGATTTCAGTGCAAATAGAAATGATGCTAGCTTTATATATGTACCTCTGGAATCAAGAGTCAATGATACCTTGTACAAATGTAGGTGGATGTATAGTACGTATACTTACAGTCTACACGCTTTCTTAAATGATACTGGAGAAAATGCTTTTGTGTTTGTTACCGCATTCATCAAAACAATTCCGATAGCAAATCATAATTGTAACAAATACAATATACAAGAACAAAAAAAGTGAGAAAAATTGTATGAACTGATTGAGATAATAATAATAATTGCTTAAAAATTAGAAAGTATAAAAGAAAAGTCTATCTGGCAAATAACCCACCATGTTCAGGGGGATACTCGGCTAGAGATAAGTAGGTAGCGTAGTCGGTGGCTGTATATGGCGAGGCGGCATACAGGAGACTGTCAGTGGCACCGGGTGCTAACAGAGGTGGAGGAGCACCCGCCGCGGCGGCTGCAGCTGCCGCTGCAGAACTTAACCCGTTGGTCAAACGATGCGGTGAAATGATCAGAGGGGCACCTACAAATCCATCAAAATCAAGGGAATAAGAGCTGTGGTCCTGAGGTCCCATATACGGCTGACCTAAAGACTGTGTGTCCATCAAGAAATATTTGTGCATTGTTTTGTGTTTTAGAAAACCATAAAAACCTAATGGTGTCGCAGCTCTGAGGGCGGATAATGGCACTTGTGGTGAGACTAATTGGGCTGCTGCTGCATTCACTGCTGCTTGTGTATTCCTAGACTCCTTTGAATCACGGTACGTCCCATTAATTATTGCTAGCTCCATTAGTTGTCGCTTCTTCAGCTCATCTTCACCTTCAGCCTGTAATATCCAATCGGAAATGAGAGAATACACAATGTTAAAAACACAACTCAATAATTGAACAGGACATTGCATTCACAAGAAGACTTCTTTGGCCAACCATTCCAATACCATTAGTGGAGATAAGAAGGGAAAATCTCTAACAGCCTGTCGTTTTCTCCTTATCTGCCCACACTCTTTTTCCCAACTTATTTGCACTACTACTTAAGACTACTTCGTTTCATACTACTGCCCATGTCCCTGACACTCACTAAAAGCTTGCCCTCATCCTTCATATAACTTGCTTATGGTTTCTCCTGGCTAAGCAAAAAAGTTAAATTGCAACGGGAGCGCAACAAACTTGTGACATTTACATCAGGACGCTACAGATGTGAATAACCTGTGAATACTTTCCTGCGCTGTGTCATTAACAACTTACAAGGGAAAGGACGGGTTAAACACTTGATTCAACAAGATTTCCACATTAGCCATATTACATATTTAAGCGACTCCCTTCACAACTGAAATCCAACCTGTAGTTAGCGACCTGAACTTTTCAAATATCATGTTTACTGTTTACTTCCCTTATATTCACACTTCCGATATAAGTTTACTACTAAAAGTTTGCCATGTACAACCTCACCTAACATCTTTTTCAATTACCTTATTCTAGGTTAGGTCCAGTTGAGGAAAGGATATTACATATCAGTTGTAAATGTTATACAGAAATTATGCGACAGAGCATGACCTTCTTTGCAGTGTCAAATGCACAAGTTTAACTGAACAAACATGATACCCTAGATTTCTCATTTTCTCTACAAAAAACCTAGTCATCTCACAGATTTGTCTAATCTCTTAATCACGCTGTCCAATATGACATGATATATCAGGCATCACATTTTTTCTGACTGACATTTCACCACTTCAAATCTTCTAATGAACGGACCATGGTGTACAAGGATAGCTCAACTTTTTGAGAACTTTCATTTCATCTTGAAGAAAATCCACTTCTGTTTAGACTCAAATCCTATTTCAAGTGACTTAAGAGAAAGAAGGCTAAGCCTCTGCCAAACCAATTTGGTTTGCTCTAGTAAAAAGAGAATTTGTAGGAGTAAAGTTTGAATATCTCTTATTATATCGGGCGAGTAAGAATATCACGCTTGAATTCAGTAGCGGGATCATTAGATACGAAAATGTTATATAAAACAGACAGAATCTATGAAGAAATGCCATCTCATCGCCACATCTCAACTGACACCGACACTATCGTCGTCAGAGAAGAGTAGTGCTAAATCGCTCATATGGACAGACAGCTAGTAACATTTCAGCAAAAAAAAGATCAACATGGCAGCCAGAGTTCTTCTTGAGACTGGTATGATCGAGAGTGCAAGGGAAAAAACAGTGACGTACCGGAACTAGGAGTTTCTTCACTTCATCCACTGCCCGTTGAAGCTTCATCTTTCCCCGGTTCTCTGTATCCTCCACAGTGATCAGCACATGGAGCTCGTCGTTTAGATGTTCCCAATTTGGTTTGCCCCGATTCTGCTCCTCCTAAAAATGTTCAACCAAAACATAAATCGTCATAAATCACCCGTCCAAAAAAGCTGCTTATTATGCTTTGCGAAAAAATAACAGTTTACAGATGAGGAGAAAATGCGCAGCAGGCATAAGCCAGAGATAAAAGCAAAGGGTAAAAAAACTGCAAGATTTTTTTTATCAAGAAAAAATACTCGACATCCATGCATATCGATATCATATGCCAGAAAGCTGCGTGAACATTTCATTTGAAGAAATGTGAAAAAACAACAAATGTTACAAGAAGGCAAAAAAAGATGATACTTCCGTATTGCAACAATCTAGCATATACTCAATGAGTTTACAAGGGAATATGATTTCAAAACTGTCTTTCATCAACACTACAAGTTTTTTTGCGGACATGGCGCACACAACCCAGCTCACGTATTTGTTTTCTTATACGTTAATGTTTTTTGCTCTTACACTTGAAGCATGACACAAATTAGCAAAAAGTGAAAATGATCAAACTTCTCTTCCAACACCAAATGACAGAAAGATGAGCCAGATCTAATGTTATGAGACTTTCAAGACAAACGTTAATCTAAGTTTACGACCTGCAAAATTCGGATAATGCCCTGGTAAAGAACATCCTGTGTCTTTAGAGGATACAAGTAATGTGGCCATACTTTAGATTCTTATCTACTCAGCTATTTTTCCATAAAACCAGAGAATGACATTCTACTTAGGAAAGTTAATTGAAACTGGCAACTGCACAAAGCTTACTAAAGCAAACTTTGGCAAACTCGGGTGTAGTTAAATCGATGACAAAAAGAATGAGACGTGGAGTACAGGGTTCAATCAATGTTCGCAAGGTGAAGTACAAATACTGTGTGTTGAGCATCGTCATCATTACCGGCGTATATACAGTACGTGATTCTCCTCTCTCTTATCACTATTCCTGTCAAGTGGTATGGCAATGCCTTCCACAGGAAGTTTACTAGTAGATGACAATATGCTCATACACATATACGAGTATATCCTCCCTAATAAATAAAATAACAAATCTTTTGCAATACGGCCAAAATCAAAAACGACAAAATGTCTCGAGGGTATGCAGCATGTAGTGACAGCGACACGTCTCGCTATTCCAACCCTCCTGCTTTTGACATTTTTCACAAAGATGGTTGAAGGCTAAAGACCCAAAGTTCATGATCAGTTGTTTCTCCTTCATCATTTTGATAATATTATTTGCATTGCTGTTCAGCCAGCCACGGCTGGAATTGGAGTTATGCGCAAAGGGTGTATTCTGTGGGAAATGTAATAACTAACCACAAAATGCTACAATTGCCCATTTCTCATTAATCAATCGCATTACACACAAAAAATAGTTGAAATGCACACAAGACGTCATTGAAGAGCTTCTCTTCACTAACCATTTAATTGCATCGTCAAAGGTACATTTACTTTGAAAAATTAGCAGTTGTTAAGAGATTACTCCAATTGCTCACACTCAATATTTATCCTTTCTTCCTTGAGCACAAAAAGCAGGAAGCTTTTTGGCTGTGTGCTTTTCTCAGCTTTCGGAAGCTTGTAAGATAGATACTTTAAAGCCAGTTGCGAAATATTATACAACATCCGGAGATGACGAGAGAGAGTGAGAATAAGGGGATTTAACACTTGTGTTTTCTTCCACTACACAAGTGCACCACTCTCCGTAGTACCAGTGGAATAATGGTAGGATATATCCGAAAAGCCTCTATATAATAACATCATATCGTATCCGAGGAGGATATAACCTTACACTATTTCAAACCAGCTCGTTTGCAACTTAAAAAAATTTCTCTCTCTTAAAAGTCACACGCGTGTACAGAGCAAATGAGCAAGAAATAAGATGAGAGACAGAGGAATGACTATATTGGGCAAAGCAACTGAGAGTGAGAATAAGGGGATTTAACACTTGTGTTTTCTTCCACTACACAAGTGCACCACTCTCCGTAGTACCAGTGGAATTATGGTAGGATATATCCGAAAAGCCTCTATATAACATCATATCGTATCCGAGGAGGATATACCCTTACACTATTTCAAACCAGCTCGTTTGCAACTTAAAAAAATTTTCTCTCTCTTAAAAGTCACACGCGTGTACAGAGCAAATGAGCAAGAAATAAGATGAGAGACAGAGGAATGACTATATTGGGCAAAGCAACTAAAAATAAACTGGTCTGTCGTTCTCTCTCTAATACAACCGTAAATCTAGTCTAGCAGTTTTTGGCCGCTGACGCAATCTTTACTCTTGTCTTAAAGGTTTCTAATGTGTTTTTTCCTCTCTCTTTCTTTCCTATCGTATTCCAACAGCTCGTGTGCACTTCCAAACTCTATCCGAATTTTGAAACGTGTGCTCCCACCCTTCTATATTCTTTTTCCGTTTTTTCTACGAAAATAAAAATCTTCCAGACGACACAAGACAACGACTTGCATACATGTTTGCATGCTTTTCACAAGAGTAGGAGTTATGCACATAGTCAAATGTACGCATATGTACATATTCCCTCCCAACATTCCACACAAGCTATATTCTTTCAACCCTTTGGAAATGATAGAGGGATCATCGTCAAGTCGTGATCATCATCATCATCACACTCATAACATCCTCTCTACTGTGTAAAGTTGGTAGGTCCTTCCCTCCTGCAAAAACTGTGTGTATGTGTGTGAGTGCTATTATGCAACTTGAAAAATACGACTTAAGATCATCCGTGTACTCGACACTTCTTTATCCACTAGTATGAGCATTTATTACTGGGAAACAGTTGTAATAGAAAAGTTCCTTTTAGTTTCTCTTTTGAATGATTCGATATACGTGTGTTTTACATGTTCTCCCTCTTTCACACACACTCCTTTAAGTCAGATAAACGGATTATAGAAGCAAATCAACCGAACGACCAACATGTTCCCGATATTTTTCCTCTTTACACCCACACTCTTTGCTCCCGTGCGGAGAACCGAATGGGATCCACTAACATGATTAACATATTATGTATAAAAATGTCTTTATATGAACACATGCACATTGACTTCCAATATTGAGCCCACACTAGGTTAGCAAATGTTGAAACAGAGTAAAACTTGCTAGTATACATAGAGCTATAGTAGTTAAAAGTGACAGAAGACGGAAACACGGATATAATAAGTCGTTATGTTTTTCTTCTTGTTGTTGAAAGTCAATTGAGAAATGGCAATGCTCGCACACTCCCTTCAAATACAGAAGTTATATGGAAAGGACACATCTTACGCGGTAGATGAAGGAAAAAAACTTCAAGAATAAAATTAAATCAACCCATCTGTTCTTATGTGTGTGTCTACGCATTCATTTCTCACTGATTTTTATTTATCCCCCTTCTTCTCCATTTGTATATCCACATTTGGGAGAGTTTAGATTTTTCTATTTGCATACGGAGACTTTGCCCTTTTAACCGAAAAAAACATATAATATTATTATTTCAACTTCTTCCGAGAGTTTGGGTTGGGATCCGCCTGCGTCTATATTATTTCATATATTACTAAATAGCTCCCTTGTGTTCCTCGGAGCGTTTTTGGGAAGAGTGGTCTCATAATACATGCATCATTCATACGCTCATCTGCTCATTTGTTTTGTACAACTTCTCAAGGAGGAAGGAGAGAGAAGTCGAGAATTGGAAAAGGAAACAGTTGCCTCCTGTCTCTAACTTCCGCGAAACGTTTCCAAAAATCAAACAAGATTTGTGGACGTAGCAAGTGCACATTTTTACACCATCTCGTAAACCACGCGATGAGTCCAACAAACACTAATAATATTATAGATGACTAATAAAGTGGGAAAGGAAAGCATTATATATTTCTTCCAATTCACCAACTCCCACCAGCAGAGCAAACTTTTTTAATGCTTTTACGCAAATTCAAAAGACTGACTTGTGATGAAAGTTTAAGCCTGCTTTACAAAAAGCTGATGATGCTCCTGCCACACTGACTAATGGCGTTCAAAAGAGAAATATGGCAAGCTCTTATCTATATTCATATCATATAATGGATGGCATACGTCTAATAGAATATTTTATAGTGATTGAAACTCCATCTCAACTCATACATGTTAGTGTGGTTTCCTTTCAAAGGGAAAAGAAGGAAGGGAAAAAGGTAAGTTGTAAGTTTATTCCAGATACGGTACTCCATCCGTTTCTTTCAAGTCGGCAACAGTTTTAAGAGCATTAGCAAGTGCCGTGATGATGGGGATGCTAATGCTTACCAATACATTGGAGATGAAAGGAGAGTTTTTGTCTGTTCGCGTGTGCAGTTGATGTGGAGGAAACAAATCTGTAGGGAAAGTTACTGCATCAATTCATCTCATTAGAAACGTCAACCGAAAAGTTCAGAAAATGCTTTTTGGAAAACAACTCCCAAAGTAATTCCCCTTACTTCTTTAGCCATCTTTGAGTATTACACCATCAGGGGAAACTGCTACTATAGAAAGAGGAGGGTATAGGGAGTAACTATGTATTCTGTATATAAATCTTTTTCGCAAACAAGCTTAAAAGTCTCAATTCCTTATACTTGAAATGTCGAAAAGACGTCAGAAGGATGAGGGAAAGAGGAGCAAGCCAAATATTTGATTGGATCAAAGAAGGTAAGATAAGAAAACACAAGTGGTAAAATATTGAAGTGAATCAAGTGAACAAAAAAATTGTTTTTCTAGAAATACTACACCCCCCCCCCCCTCAGTAGCATATGCCGTAACCTTGTATGTCGCATCGCATTCACTTCAATTTCCCTACTAGAAAAAAGGCACATATTTTAGAAGCGCTTGGGTTGCTGACCAAATGAGCTTTAAATATTGCTCTTAGCACACACGCTATATTTATACAGTCCCACCATTGAATCGAGTGCACATAGTCAATGCGTGTGTGTTTTTCCAGACGTCAAATCAAAATTGGGAATCTTTGAGCTTCTGTCTCTAAAAAATAATAAAGTTAACTACTGCTATGCTAACTTGGGTTTTTCTGTCGTTGAATGGTTTTGGGTTTTCTAGAACTTCTATATAGAAGCTTTTTTCCATTATGGTTATATCAAGAAGGATCCTATAATATGCATTACGAACATACGCTACATGACATGGTTTTCTAGATGGTTTTCTTCTTCTGGGTAAAAATAGAGATGGATGGAAATTGACTTGGCATGAACTCGTCTTTGAAACGCGTTGCACTTCATTTTTCTTTTAGATCAAGCGAGCTCTCTGTGTGTGCAAGCTCATCTGCTGTGGTAACTGGTAAATTGAGTATGTTACATACACAGACAGAAGGAAGGATATCGAACCATGTTTGCTATGTAAGTATCACAGATATTTCACACTAATTCAAACATTTTTGACAGCTAACTTTCCTTTGGCATATTACAGACGAAATGGAAGACGGCGTAGACGTAGAGATAGTGAGAGGAAGCAAACGGTAATAAAAAATGGTGATGAGAAATCCAAGCCTTATAATATATGCATACAGTAAAGAGGAGGGGGAAGCAAGCTGAAAATATATTTTTGGAAATGGAGAAAAAAACACACACATTCAAGGAAAAATGAGCACACGTACCTTTTTCTTATCTCGCATTGAGCCTTTCCCTCTGACCATAATTTTGCACCCAGTCTCTTGCTCCAACTGCTTTGCAGTCATTCCTCTTGGCCCAAGTATTCGTCCGACGAAATTAAACTGTGAACATTGACGATAACAGAATTATTAGGGAGCGTTTAGTAATGCAATGCCACCAGTTCCGAGCATTTATCAACATCACTTTTCCATCCGCACGTGAATGCTCTTCTCAGAGGTAATTTGTAACGGGTGGTTTGCATAGTTGCACTTGTACTTAAAATAACTTACATCTGGATGTTCCTTAACTGGAACATAGACCTTCTCGGATAATGTGACTACTGGACCTACGGGTTCGGGAAGTTCAAGGGGCTCTTGCTTTGTGCCAGAGAGGTGGAAGAGGTTACCTCGTACGCGGGCAATCTCTGAAAATTTAGAAGAAACAAATCAACAAATTAGACATGTAGCGATTATCTCTTCTTTCATCCTTATATTGTGTGGTACATTCCTTTGACACATTTTCATTAATTATTCTAATGATTTCCCCATGTTTCTTTGTTTCTCTAAAAGCCTTTTTGAAAGCATGTGCTAAAACAAAGTTTTGACATGATGATCTACTGATAATGATATGCTGCCATCCGGGTCCTATCACAGATTGCTTTGCTCTTTACACATACAAACATACTTATAAGTCTTAACGCAGTTGGATACAGTTATTTTAGTCTAATTTTTCAAAAACACTTATTCTACCGTTATTAGTAAACACAACAAAGGGAATTGGAAGCCTCATTAAAATTTGCTTTTGACACCCTTCATTCTTTTACGCATACATGGCGTACTACATTAGTCCTCATTTTTCCACTTATTTGCACTTCTCTGTACAAGCATGCAAATTAAATGAATGATATAGTGTAATGGGGGTTGACTCCCTTCCATGATTTTACTAATGAATCGTATGAGAGGATACAGGAGTTTAGTAAAAAGAGCAAAAAAATAGACAAAACAAAATATTCATTGTAGTGCGAAATCATCGTTACGGTGTTTTGATGCACAAGTAACTTTTCAACTCTCATTTAACGAAACATATCACATCTCCACTGTCAATGCACTATGCATTACTGACAGAAGTAACAAAACCAGAATCCAAATGATGAACATGGACATGAGATGCCACCAGGGCAAAGCAATCAACATCAATCATTTAATGAAGCTCCACATTAGAAGAAAACCCCCAGAAAAAATGATCCCCACATTACTACACGCATAAGTCATCATACGTTTGAGTTGAAAACAAATGAGCAAACTATTGTGGAATAGATTTCCTCCGAGCAGAACAACCTTACGAATTTCTTCGATCTGCCCCCACACGTCTAAATGAACGTTCGATTCACTGAAAATCTACGTCTCCTTTTCTTCGTTTGTCATAGGTCCAATTAAAATCCACTGAGAAGTAACAATAACTACTGAGTGCAAGCATCCCAATCAAATCTCTACGTCTATCACAACGTCGCTCTGGTTCCTTCAAACAAAACGCTATTATATTGGCTTGGAGGCGCATCGAGAAAAAAATCTGAACATGAAGGAACTGTTATGAATCTAGGGCAAACCCACAATTCTTATGTTATCAAGAAAATTATTATGCAAACCAAGCAGTTGGTGGTGGTGGCAAACTAATAATTAATGAATGACAAAAGACATGGGGAAATGAATGTTCGGTTAGGGCATATTTTTGCACTGTTATTTTCCCCTTTCTCACACACACAGTCAGGTGTGCACAATCATAAATCTATTGTAAGCGCTTAGTCATATATTAGATAAGGGAATATAAACCTTTTTTTACTTGCTTTCAAATTCTGTGCATGAGTCTCACCTTGTCATTATCACTGACAACGTATTCGACACCCTAGATTCTCAGATGAGGTATGCATTTTTTTCCCTCCCTATAACAAAAATACTAATGAAGATGTCTCTTTTTTTTATGTATTCAAGGCAGTTGATCACTTTTGTGAGGGAAGTGTAATCCAACTAGATGAGGTGAGATGGAGACCAGGTAATAATTTCTACAATTAATTTGTTAGCTGCAATTAGAACTTTTTTGAACGGGAGGGAGAGGAGAGATAGGGAAAATTTATTTTAATGTGGAGCTTAACAGCCAGCAAAGTTTGAAAGTATCCTCAAGGGACCAAGTAGATAATGCTGATGATCTAACATCAACCCAAGTTTTGGAGAATGCAAAAGGAGAATGCGTACACTAGCATACATTAAGAGAAGAGAAGATGCTCCTCGGTTGATCTAACAAATTGCCAAACTTTGCACTACTCTTATTTACATAGTCTCAACAAGTAGCTCCATAAAATTACTTATTCCATGTAGACCTGACAGGAGTGGAGTAGTGCAAGATTCTTTTTTTATTTATGAGAAACCCTGTCTGAACTCGAGCTCCTTTTCATACAATTTGTGCTCAGCTATATAAGTTACACGGAAAAGGGGAGTGTTGTTAGTATTAAAGCTGGTAAATTGACAAGCGTGCTTTGCACAAAGCTACCAAAGCTCCTTGTTGGAATACACTTGACTAACTTCATTTCATTGAAGCCTCAACGATTGCATGACTTTAAGTGAACAGCCTTCCCGTCATGTCATTATGTATGTGTCGGATGAAGTAAAAGTGCTGAAGTAGTTAGTAGTCAGTAGTCAGCACCATCCCACTGTTCCACCAAACTCCCTCTTATTTGCTTTGCTATTAAGTTAGTCATGGACGATTGCCTGATATGATTCACAATTAATTGGCAACAGGGAACGCGCATCACTTAAATCCTATTCATTCAATTAGCCGCTCACTTGACTCAACTTGAATGGCAGAGGGGGTGAAAAGTCAACCTAATGGAATAACAATTTGCGGTCCCCTTTCATATATTTAGACATAACGCTATGACCAGTGAAATGGGTAATCCGATTGTGCACTGAGGTTTAGTCAGAATTCCGAGTTGTACCGGGAACTTGGGAAATACGAGGAAATCAAACCAAGCTCACTTGGTTTTTAAATAACATCCATAATAATCCACAAGATTTTGCGTTAGATACTTCACGGAAATCCAAACTAATCCTGTAATTTGAGCACATTTCCTTCTTCATGCACAATCCAATTTGTTATACTTCGTTCCAATATACTTTTCCTAGGATTTTACAAGGTAAGTGAGCCATATACGATTCCCCCGGCTCCGGAGTAACCCCGAGAACGACTATATCCATTCATGGTATGATGCTATTATATTACTCGAGTTTTCGCAATAATGCACGAGAAAACATATGTAATCCAAGTCAACCATATCATGTTATGCAGCGTTACACTAACAACTTCGGATGAACCCAACATGATATGATAAAACATGAATCATGAATTTCCTCTCCTTTTTTAATTCCGCAACGTCTCCCACATGCATACTGGGAGGCATTAAGAAAAGGTGTGACCTCCGACCGAACATTTAATTAATGCAGTGAGCCACGTCCCCATTTCAACTCTTCTTGTACTTTTCGTTTCATCTACATTTTTTCCTCTAAGCAATCTTTTCAAGACTCCCATTGTCATAATAAGTGTAAGAGTCATAGGTAGATAAGGATGCATATAATGGTTCTTTTGGCCAAAAATCCTAGTCACTGTAATTAATTACAGGGGATGTACCCTCAACTCAACCACAGCAATAAGATCTTGGGGAAAATTTATGTGGTGCACACGAGCACATAAGCCGAGCTACGTATCATCCTCAACATAAATACTTACAGCTACCCTGCACATCCTCATCTCCAATCTTATCTTTCTTTTTCTCTCTTTCTTTTCGCTTTCCATTTCGCTTGAGGAAGAAATGGAAACATATGTATGAAGTAAGCATGAAGCAGAAAACAAACCGAGGTCCATTGCACTGTAATTGTGTAAGGAAGAGATATATCTATTAGTGAGAAACAGCGCATTGCTACGACCACAACCGCCATCGAGGTGAAATACATACTTTTTCCCTCCGGCTTTTACTCGACTCGGTGCAGAATAGAATGGCCGATCTAAGACAACCCGCATATAATGTAAAAGTCGCTGTCATAAAATACCATGAAAAGCCAAGCCAACCAACCTTGGCTAATGGATGGATGGATGGTCCGTGGATAAAATTAAAGGATAAAGACTCCATTCCACGCGCATTTTCTACAATAGTCGGTGGTTATACAGGCTATACGAGGATGATGACACTTTACTCCAAAGTACCATTGCGGTCAAGAAGGCTTCACTAAAATGGAGTGAATTCCACCTCCATAGCCATTCATTCATTCCCATAATCAGCAGGAGTTGTTACAAACAAGTTGCAAGAGTAAAAGTATCCTTATGGGAGTTGACGACGACGATGGAGACAGTGAACAAGGAGAAAAAAGATACCTTTCGCTTCTACATTACCAACTCAACGACAGCGACAGATGGTCAAACTCCCCTAATAGGTTAAAAGATTAGCGTCAACCACACACATAGTCGCAATTCACATTTATAGTAGCAATGCTCCTTGTGTGCGACGATCAACTTTTGTGGAAAAAAAGTTATCCATGAATCAAGTAAAAAGAGAGTAGTCGTCTAGCAATTGGAGTAAATGTTGGAAACGCAATGGATTTTTTATAGCAGTAAAAAAGAAAACCAAATTGGAGGAGGTATCACATCACCATACCATAATCATCATCGTCGTCCTCACCAGGGTGAACAACTCATCAATTACAAGATATATAACCATTTTACCCTCACTCAATTCTTCTTTTTTCTCGGACATGGTCGTCTCCTCTCAACTTTCAACCTCATGGCTATCAAGTAAAGTAAAAATGATGACTGGATCAAGACTTATTTGGGCAGAAATATGGAGAGACGGGCTGGGATGGGAAAAATCTTGTTTGCCCGCCACTCTCATTCTCGCACAGCACGCCACACGACAAGAAGAGATAAACGGTTGGAATAAGAAAGGAAAAGAAAAAAAACGATAGAAAAAAGTTTGTTTCTCGTTTTTAGGCATATTGTAATACGATACACAAGTCCATTCTTATTTCACCTCTCAGCAAACCAGACCAGAAGCTGATGGACTTATATACACATATATACATTGTGAAAATCAAGGCGAAACTGTAATGACACAAAAGTCAATAGCTTTACTCTCCTCATAATTTTCTTTAGCCAGCAGCAGTCTGGTCTATACAATAGAAATACCTGTTTAAATCATCCCATTACACCCACGCGCATTTCCTTTCTGAATGGTGGTACACGCCATTCGGCAAACAACTTCCAATCCAAATGGGCTGTTTTTACCAAATCCATTTTTTAAGCACATTCTCTTCTCCTTTCTTCCTCTTAAAGGTCGCCTCCATTATTTGAACTTACTACCCCATCACGATGCACACAAAAGAGCAAAATGATATTCATATTTGAAGCAGCGGTGTAGTAATCAAAAATGAATATATTATAGATATACTCCCCATCCACGCAAAATATTCAAATAACGCGTACATGAATAAATATTTCCCTCATCACCGATGCGTTTTTAGCTCATAACTCACCTCACACACAAACGATGACCAATAATAAATTGTTTCTGATGAGGAATAAGACAAACCACAACAAAGATCTCATGCAGAGCAACTTGCTCATACATGGTATGTCAAAGCCATTCCTACATCCCTAATTTATCATACCACACATCATATTTAAGTTTCCCTCACATGAAGCACTAATGGCAATCCCGGGCATGGATGAATTCCCATAACTGTAGGACTCTCATACTCTTTTATCAAACTCACACCGGCATTTTAACTGAACACAACAGATCCATTCGTGTTTTGTGCTTCTTCGGTTTCTCACAATGCACCTAAGACGATCTATCTTACTCTCTGTCTTGTCTTCTTTCGTGTTTTTCGTCGTCAAAGGTGTGAGTGAGATCACCACCCTTCACCCTTGCCATTCGGAGATGTATGTATTTTAAGTGTAGCCATTCCCGTTTTGTGCAAAAGATTGAATCCCATGAATCTGTTAGCAAGTGGGATGACGATGACGAAAGGAGCAAATAAGCCTCCAATCCATCTCCATCAAAGCAATTGGTCTGCATTGCATGAGCCTTTTCATACGAGTTCAGTCAAGGAAAGAAAGCAGGCACACCAAACGATATCCTCTTTATTGCTTCAATTAAGAAGACGCATTATGCTTCACCGTTGGGAATAAAGGAACTCGTGGGACTCAAGTGAGCAAGAACAGATTCCGCCTTTTTAATGCGTAGGCCTGCAAATTCAGTTCTTATTATGAGCTAAACATCATTTTTTGTGACTGTCTCCTAAACAATGTATATATGTCTAAATAAAAAAAGGTAAACTTTTTGTTCGCTCTCATCGTGTCGGCGTAGTAGACAGATGCAGGAATAGATTGGTAACCTCTTCTCTGATTACAATAAGAATATTAGAAGTATGCAGATGTGATGTGTAGCCCAGCCTACCTACACATTTTTTGTGAAGATCACAAAGTGATTCCTCTGATGATAATGGAATTACATTGTATGTTACTCTGCCTATTGAGAGTGTTAAGGATGAGCTGATCTAGTGGTGGTGGTAGCGCAATGCTTAAGAAGTAAGCTGTGTTGATGACGATGACGACGATGAGCTCATCCGTAGACGAGCTCTCAATGAATTCAACGTATTTTACCTGTCCCTTCACAAAAAAACATTAGACCATACCTGCTTCTATATTAAAAAACGTTTTATATATGCCATCCTTATATCCGCCATTTCCTTTGAAGACAGGAGACAATCAAGCAATCCGCTACTAAAACTCTTAATCTCCGCTTCCCCTCTCATTCTACTCGAGTGGAAATATATGAGAATGGAAATTCCGCATGAAAATACCCCAGAGGGCTTATTGCCCTCCGAGTCCTCTCAAGATTTCCGGGCATTTTCCGGAAAAGTAGTAACAGATGGATGGGGACTTGGTGGGTCGGACTCACTTCTTTTGCAGTTTATATCCACACATACACAACAACAAGACTCACTTGCAGGGCAAGTTCAGCAACAAAAAGTAGGTACGTTATGTGGGGAAATGAAATGAATGATACCGCGTGGGCACTTGCTTGCTTTCTGGCACCACACCATAAGATTGTTTTTTTGTTCATGTACATATATTACTATCCACATCTTGTTTCAAAACAAGACAACTTTCTGCTCCGCGTCTTCTTCTCACGTAAATATGTACGGAAAGCATATCACTTTTTGAGAGTTGAGATATATACATGCTTCGCTTATAGCATACCACCACACAACACTAATAGTTGGCCGTCTCTGACGTTATCCCCTATTAAACATCTGAGAACAGTCATTCCTTCAAAAGTAACTTTGTAATAATAATAATAATGTAATAATAAATGCAGAAAGGGCATAATACGTAATGTAGCAGTTTGTTACTAGCGTAGTCCCTTTACTCGCCGACAAATATATACCTCTGTATGCAAGTACACGCCAAAACATGAATTTTCTTAATGTTTCCGAATTGAGCAACTTAAGAGTGTTACGCCCAACGTAGGCATGAGGAATATAAGAGGATGGGAAATGAAATTAGAAAATGCTTTTCTTCTTCTTGTTGCTGACTATCTTCTATTTGAAATGAATGTTGTCTTCCTCTGTCTCTCTCTGTTTCTTACAAATTTTTGCATTTGCTCTTTGCTCCTTTTTATTTTAAAGTTTACGTACGTCTGCTGCTCATATGCTCATATGGCACAATAAAGCGTTCGCTAAGCAAAACACCATATGTGCTCCCTGAGTAATAATTTTTCCTAGCGTGGCATTTGCATTGGAAAAGTTTCATATGTGAGCGTTGTTAAAATATTAGTAGATGCCTTGTCGCCAAACAAAACCATAGCGTATAATATGATCCCCACAAGACTGTTTTTCTTTACAAATTACACTGTTTCAAGTACGTTTGTCGTTTCTTCGATGAAAATGAAGAAGATGGGGGAAAATATTTCGAGAACAGTAATTCCTACACTACAACAGAGAGGATGATGATGAAGAAGGAAAAACCAAGAGAGAGAGAGCAACAACTTCCATGAAAATAACCGTCCCAAAAAGCTCGCCTACTCCTTCCATCATCCACTTTCCACTTAGTTCACTCACAACAACCTCCTCAGAATCTGCTACTTACGTATTCTTGTTAACTTTTTTAAAACTTGAGGTTCAATTGAAGTATGCGTCTGCATAAATGCATTAAACATGTATTTCGTGTGGAGCTAAAAAGCCCCCAACAAGTATTAAAAATCCGGCTGGCAACTGCCACCACCATGCAAATGTAAAGATATTTTTTTCCAAGAAACAGGACCAGAGTAGTACTAATATTATTATTGCTTCTGGTTTACTTCCTCAACATTTCTTAAAAATGCAGCTTTACATGTAAAAAAAGTAAAAATCAAGATATGAAAAAAATGCCCAAGCTATAAATACATACAAGAGGAAAACTATCGGAATAGAGAAAGGAAAAGGAGCTCGTGTCAGTGCATGAAAATTCATTTCTGTTGAACCAGAAAAAACACATGCAGATTATCGGAGAGTAACTTGTAGCAAAGCATGCATGGCATGTTGAAATGAAGGATATCCCAAGATAGTGAGTGACTACATGCAATATGAATTTCTCCAAGACATTAAAATCCCCGTCTGGCAGGGATTATTGGATTGTTGTGTGTGTGTACCTTATGCGACTCAACCATTCCATTCCTCACTAAAATCATGCCACAAGCACATTAACCGCATAAACATGTTGCTCTCTACTCCGAGATAAAAATTCTAATCAAATGAATTCCAGATTTTATACCTGTCCTTATGCCCTGCACATATAACAGTTACGGCTTTGGCAGTAGCCCTAAACTAACAAGTTTTTGTATTTTAAGTAAATAGGTATTACGCATGCATGTGCTCCTCTAACGAACCGTTTAACTTTGTGAAATATACATTCCTTACTCTATTGTGTTTATCCTGTGAGCTTAACAAAAAGGAAAAAGAGAGACACCGCATGGTAGTAGCAGGCAGACAAAAACTACGAGCGTACAAAAAAGCTTTTTCTTTCTCTTGCTCTCTCTCTCTCTCTCTCTCTCTCTCTCTTTGTATACGTGTTGAAAAAGGTGTACGTTTCGTAATAACCTGCTTCTCAGCCTTTGGCTACTGGTGAATGCTCAGCTGAGAAAGTTTAGCTACTGCTCCTGGTCTCTGTTGCCATCTCAAGCACAAGCCTTTTTCCTCTTGCTCTCTCCAGACAAAAAACGAAGAATTCTTCTTTTGTCTGCGTTCAACTCCCTTCGTGTTCATTGTTTGAATCCCAAAATGCTCGCGTCTTTAAATTTTTAATCAGACTACGGTGTGGGCTCGCAGTCTTGGAGCTAATCAAAGCCTAATCATGCTCTCATATGATAACAATCTTCCAATCTTGTTCTCGTCAATGTGTTCTTTCTATGGGACATCACGTCATCTCCCTTTACTCATCCACATTTCTCTCAATCTTGCTCAACACGGCTGCAAAGCATCCAACTAATTTCATCTGAGCAGTTTTAAAGTGCTTCTTTTAGCACACTTGAGAAATTCAAGATGATTGCTTTTTTAGTGTAAAATTGTCTATGACTCAATCACACATCATTCCACTGAAAAGTTACATGTAATTGGATATATACAAACGTATATATGAACATTATAACTTGCATGAATACAGTAAGGCTACTCCGCCTTTTGTGCACATTCAATCATTTCTTCACCATCTCGAAGAAAGAGTGCGTAGGTATTTTTGTCTTTAGGATATTGCACTTGGTAATTTGACGTTGGCCATGTCTTACATGGCAATTGCATGCAGGCATGTATGTACTTTCAAGAGGAAATGTCGTGTCATGAACTCTCATTAAAATAATATGCTAATTCTGTTCATATCCAAACATCCCCATTCATTCTGTATTGCACAACCTTTTCAGTTGAGAAAAGCCTCTCCATATTATGCATATTTATTTTCCAGTAGGTGTAAAGATCGACTCCACCAAATTCATTACTTATCGGAGAACCACCTCACCTCGCCTTTTCGTTTCGCAGNCAAATTCATTACTTATCGGAGAACCACCTCACCTCGCCTTTTCGTTTCGCAGGGAGAGAAACAATGGCCCATGAATTCGCTCCGCATTGTAATCGCATAGAGAGGGAATTTGGGAAAAGGGAAAATCTCGAGAATAATCGAGTGACGCAAGGAAAAGCATCAGTCAATTTTTGTGAGTCTGCCTGATCATATCATTAATGTCAAATAACCATCATCAGCTTGAAATCAAAAGCAAATAAGGCAAATAACCATACTTTATGTGAATGTGTTACAAGCTAGATTGTACTTTTTATATGCATTGGTCATTTTTTCACTCTTGTTTGCTCATACACATGCATACATTTTCTCTAAACAGTGATTGCCTAAAACTAATAGTGAAATAGGAAATGTAAAATGTGCAGAGTAATAGCAACCCACACACAAGATTTTTTCCTCTTTAAGTAAGTACATTACACGCTACACGGGGTTTGACAGATCAAATCCAAATAGCGATCAGTTGATACATTGGTTGATAAAAATGATGTTGTTGTTCACTTCATGTGTCGTCACTCCCTGTTGCTCTTTTCCTTAGTATTCATCACCCTTCTTTTAAAATTCTCTATTTTTTACAAGGGAGTAAAAAAATGAGCGCAAAATCTATTAGTTATTTAGCGAAATAAGAAGTGTATACAAAAATTCAAATCTCATTTCTAATGAAACCTAATCTCGTCAATCATCCTCACAAGTGGAAAAAGTCATTTTGTCAGTGTAGCCATTACTTTGGTCTTGTATAAGGCGCTATGTAATTCAAGTGGCGAAACAGGTAAACACGTATGTAAATCATTTCAAAGATAATTCGTAAGGACAACTGAATATTACAATTCAAAATGACTCAATTCCAATTCAACAGATATTAATAAGATTACTTGGTCGTTGGCACATTGCAAAAGGAGTTTGAGAGTTAACAGAGCGTAAAGTGATTATCCTGAAGAGGAAAAACAATCCATTAAATAATCCAAGTTTCCACCTCGCTTATCTCTTTTATTTCATCTTTCACATCGTCATTACCTCACATCCCACCCTCGTCGTCTGCTAATCTTGTACAATTTAAATTACTCATGATGACGAACTAGTAGTACACTGTCAGGGAGCAATTCTAAGCTGACATAATTATTTCAGGTAATAACACAAGTCACAAGAAACCAAATTCTCATTTTCTTAGAGAAAATCCTATTATGCATGATTACAGCTTGTGAAGTGCTAAAACCTTTCCATATTACTTCAATCTTCTTCCTCATCAGCATGCAATCTTCATCTGTGTTAAATACCACGTAACATTGTCTCTCCCACCTACAACCTACTACTTGCTTACTCTTGCACATTACGTGCCAACTGATGAGAACAAAACCTCAGCAGAAATTCAATATACCTCTCTTCCCTTCTCTTTCCTCAAGCAAGCCTAAATAATGATGAATGACAAAAGGTATTTTTTTCTGCTGATTCCTAACTGATGATGGACAAGACAGGCAGGAAGAGATGAGATGGCACTCATACTCTGTCAAAAATAATTTAACATTGTTTCATCCTCATCGAGAGAGAAAAGGAGCGACAGAGAGTGTTCTGATGAATGCCCTAGCACAATTAAATTATAGTTGTACGGTAGCTGGTTCAAATTAGAGTTGCGTGATGCATCCTCATAGAAATGATTTTCATACAAGAAAAGCATACCCTGTCAGCAAAAGCACATGCCCCTCTTTTGTTATTGCAAGAAAGTAAGTAAGGGAGCAGCGCTTTTACGCATATGAACTTCGCTCTTCTCCTCTCATTCTTCTTATCTTTAAACTCTCATGTTTCATTACTTGCCCGACTCTCTTTCTCATTCTCTTTCTCTCTTGGTATGCTCTTTTTGGCAAAAACTTCTTGCATTTAGCATGACATTCCATATGATGAAAATAACTGGAAGTAAAAGCAAGTCTGAAAATACTTTCAAAGTAATTCAAAGAGGTATAGCATCTTACAATCTTTTATATAATTACATTATTGTAGTTTTATACATAAGAGAACACTTCTTCACTTTAGTCAAGACAAATGGACAATGAACTAATTTCAATTTAAATGAGATAGAAAGGGAAACAGGAGCTTGCTTCCTTTTGCTCTGGCAAACTATCTTAGAAAAACTTTTCAAGAGATGAGATGGGAAGGCTGAGGCAAGGAAGGATACTCATTTTGTTCTTTATCTTTCGCTCCAAGAAATATCCTTGTGAATTACAGAAGGGATGAAGAGCCACTTCCAAGATTTTCATTCACTCTCACCACACAACACGATTACCTCAAAGATTACAAAAATCTATGGTGTATTACTGTATATACGGTTGTACATAGATGGATGTGAGATGAAGAAAATGTCGCAGTTTACATTCTTCTGTAGATATTTGATCTGTTGTAGCCACCCACCGCATTCTTAAGTGACTGCAGCAAAAGCGAATTACTTTTGGAAACATGGAATAGAGAAGAAAAAAAACACTTGGCTTTGCTACAGCTACGCAAACAAGGGGGAAATGGAGGGTGATAAGCATGATCAAATGATCATCATCTCATCTCAAATATGACGGAAACCAAAGCTCTTCTCATTCAACTCGATTATGTACTACAAGGACACGGCAACCTCCTTGTAAAATTCCAGCTGGCTGGAGAGAGGAAGATGAGGAGTGATATAACGTCATAATACTCCATCTAATAACATAACCATCCCCTCCATGAATAGATATGTCGGGAAAGTAATATAATGTAAACGACAGGCCCATACACAGGCTCTTCTTTATTTCTGGAGCTGGCAGCAAAAAGCAAAAAAACTCGACCGAAAAGCTTTTGGGTTATGTCATTCACGTCGCCGACGTGCAGAGCTTCATACAAAACTTTCCTCTAACGTGCTTCCCCACTTCCTTCCGACGGCTCTGTGGTGCACACCATCATCCTCATCATATATCGCATCTTCCAAATACCTCTAATAAAACTCCAACCGGGCACATGGCACAAGGGTGAGAGTGAGGGAGCACATGAGCAAAACATAAAAAAGCATGGACATGAAGAGAGAGAGAGAGAAAAAGAGAAACATTGCTCCAACTTCTGGAATTACTTTTAACCGTAGCAAAGAAGGACCTTATAATGTCCTTATATTGGTACTTCATCTGACCTGCAAAATATACACGTAGTATATGGGAAAACGTACAAATGGAATATTTTTTGTGAGACTGAGCTGTAAACGTATGAGCCAGTTTTTTTCTTCTCAAGCGTCTATCCAACTGTGAACTATGAGCTTTACAAGGAATCTCCTCTGGAGAAGGAAAAAGTAATGGGAGAAGTATTTGTATTTCTACAAGACAAGGACTTTGACATAAACGTGCAATATGAAGTCTCTACTCGTACACACTCACTGGAACAAACAAGGAGGCTAAACTATGTATCACAATTCTCATCTCCTAGTCCTCCTCTCTTGGTGCAGTTGCTGCAATCCATTTAAGGACCGAGAGGCTCACACTGTGTGTTATTTCTTCTGCACACTGTGTAATAGGATGTGAGTGCATATAATGTTCAGCCTGTGTAAGTCTGTGAGCATGAGGGAGTAAGCTATGAAACATGAAAAGTACATAAGAAACGGACTGATTTTTACAACCATATTATATTCTTTCTCTCTCCGGAGTTACGGTTGCAAGCTCATGGCACCATGCATGGTCTCATAGTGTACATATGAAGAGGAGAAAAATGGTCTGGTTAAAACAGCCAGAGAAAATGGTAGAGTTTTTTTTGAGACTTCGTGTCGGTTCCAATATTATCCCACTTACTTTTCCTCACTCCATTCTGTGTACACTAACAAATATGCCAAAGCCATACACACTTCCATGCACCCACACAAGGGTAAAGTTACTCTTTCTCTACTTTACTTTATAAATGTCTGCTGGTCGTGCAGCTTGTGTAGATGTTTTAAACGGAAAAACCCGCACAGCAACATTTTCTCTCTCTCTCTCTCTTCACCATTCCCACTCTTTTCCTCTCCAGATCTCTACGAGAATAGATGAAAAGAGTCAATATAGAAATTAGGCTCGTTCTGCATGGCCCACAACGGGAGAAGAAGAGGAGGAGGAAGGAGAAGAAAAAAGACTAGTAGTCATAGAGTACATGACGGTGAGTGTTTAGGTAGTTCCAGTAGCATGTGTACTTCCTCTCCTTTTTGGCCAACTTTAAACTTGCAGTCCCTTTGCTTTGGTACAACTTGTGAGACATAAAGTGCCCTTCTCTATTTTACTCACTCTTTCCGTTGCGCTTTCCTTTAGGGATATTCCCTACATTTCTGCTTTTAACACGAAAAACTTTGTATGCATGCGAGCCGCTTTTCATATTGCAACTTTTAT
>JAHZNA010003144.1:0-15972 GCA_027743935.1 Sinodicranocentrus sp. ZH6 | reverse complement strand
ATTTGAAATTATCAGCTACAAATAGCGAAACGCCTTAGATTGGGGATTTCTTAAGTACTCCAGGAACTCTGCGATAAAAACTTCACTAACTTCTAGAAAAGTATCAAATTGATGTGTTAAAATAAATTCGTTACTTTTAAACCTTTTATCTCAGCAAGTTTCTTCTGTCACTCGAAGTTGATTTGAAATTATCAGCTACAAATAGCGAAACGCCTTAGATTGGGGATTTCTTAAGTACTCCAGGAACTCTGAGATGTACGGCAAGCTAGAAGACGTAACATTCTCAGTAACCACAGATTTTAAAGATGGTCCAGAAAGTTTGGGTCCTTCACTAGTGATTGCTACTACATGATCAACCCTCTGCGTAGTACCCGCTATATTTCCAACAATTCCCACATCATTACTCACAGAAGTTTGTTTGGAAAATTTGCACGGTCCAGCAACATTTATATTCTCGGACGTTTCACTAAAAAATTCAGCAGTTGTATTCTTGGCAGCTCCGGCTATCAAAGTACCTTTGGTATTCTTGATAGCTACCGTCATCAAAGTTTCCATGGAATATCTAGACACAGATGGCTTTTGATCAGTTACAAGTGCACACTGTGCAGAAAATGCAGAAATTTCAGGAGTTGCGAAATTCACAGAAGCTGCGGAATTAATAGGAGGATTGTTTGAATTTCAGAGATTGCTGAGTTTAAAAGTCGTCTACCGGCAGTCGGCTATCGGGGATGGGTTAAATTCGGCTATCGTAGGTCGGCTGGTCTGCCAACGGGATTTCACTAGGCTGTACCCAATCAATCAATGTATTATCCAACTTTATCAAGCGCGCTTTCTCTTTCAACTTGTGCGGATTGGATTTTCTAGTACTTAGAGATATACTTGTGGACAAAAATTGGTGACAAAAGGACTGTGGTAGCACAGCTTAAGTTCATTAATCATTATGGCAAACACATGTTACTGTTACTCTAAACTATTTCAATTTTTATACAGCAAGAGTGACTTTATTTAAATGTTTATAATTACAATTAAATGTGTGTATTATTAAATGTATTAAGTGAGAGCTGTAAATGCTAAAATGTATACATAACTAGCAACTTTTAAGTTTACAAACTCATTTAGTTTTCAATCACCTCGTGAATTGTTGGTATAATACTCAAAATAATCAAAATAATTCAAATATTCCTTCCTCATTCAGATCAGCTGGTTTAACCCCAATTAAATTGTTTTGCATATGAATCCTTCCAACAATTGCTCTTCTACCATTTGCATTTGAACTCTGAGCTGAAACTCGTGTTCTTTTATAATAGTTGCAGAATATTCGGATGCTAAAGTGGTATATCAATTCTAGAAGAGATAAAAGGCTCAAACCTGTAAAACCTGTAAAACCGGCAATAAAACATTTAAACCTTAAATATCCCGTGAAGATCAATTTAAAAATACTTACCCAAAAGTCCACCTGCATTTGCTGTATGAAGAAAAATTGTTGTGATTAAATTACACTTACGATTAAATTATTCATAAAATGAGCTTGAACTTACAAATTAAATCAATTGAAGTATACATTTCCTTCTTTAAAATAGGAATTATGGAATGGGTATTGAAGAATATGTGAACCAATGACATATTCTTGGTGGAATTGCTACAATCATCAAAATTATTTTACGACAATATCTTCCCACAAAATTACCTCGATAAAAATCCGAGCACATACAATTCCGGTGCATGCTCCATAAACTCATTTATAGTTTCCTCGCGAATTTTCGAAGCTGATATTTCCGAGTAGTAATTGATTGTAGTGCATGTTGGCAAGCACAATGGGCAATTCTTGCTAAGGCTTACTTTTACAAGTTTTCCTATGACAAAAAAGCCCAATTAAATTGCATTTTTTATTATGTTTGTTTTTTAATCAGAATATAAATTCACCTGACGTCTTTCGTTGGCAGGAAATCTCTTCAAGAGTTGTTAATCGTTTACCCATCATTCCATGTTCAAAAAACCAATTAATTTCCGATCCTTAACTCTTTCTCAATAATCGAAACAAAATAACTCCAAAAAACAATCTTCTCTGGCACGAAGCAGCTTTGGTAGGCAATTTATAGTTTGCAAATGACAAATTGTTGTGGTGAAATGTGGCCAAGCGTACATATGAGGGAAGAAGAATGAACAATGTTGAAATTACACGCTTCTATTGCTGCAAAATAACAAAAAATTATGAATACGTGACAAAACTACTAGTCAACTATACTTATTCTACCTATCCACAAGCGCCCAGATCCATTGGTCAAAAAATGCCGAGGTCCGATGTCCAATTCAAGATTTTTTTCACTGCCTCTTTGACACAACCTCATAATGATGAAGGTAGATTTAATCTCCAGTCACAAGTTGCTTCGGAAAATCCTTTAATGTGGATGCCTATAGTGATCTGAATCTGACAAACGCATTTGCAATTACTGATCAGGAGGAAGGTAGGTGATGTACTTCAAATTGATTTGATTGGAAATTTACACCAACATAAGTTTACAACGAAGTAACGAAAATTTTATTTTGTTAAGTCATTCTAGATAGCTAATTTAAAGAACACCCAATCGTGTCGTATCTAGACACAACAAATCATCCACTTAAAACAACACCCTATGTATTAACGAGGAAAGCTCATCAGGTGTGCCTACAGCTTGAAGTAATATTTTTCATTTAGCTTAGCTCACATGAAATATGCCTGTGTGAATCTTCCTCTTGGGGGGGTGAGGGTCAATCAATCAATTGGTACTCCCATCTTTCTTCCAAATGTGATACCCTATTTGCGAGACCCGGAGATATAAATGCAAAAAGACTGAATCACCTAATAGAAAGACCTTGTTGGTCGAATTCCGCCTCTACCGTGGAAATGGATTCCCATTTCTTAACCCGTTTGGACTGTCGAAAAACAGTCTTCCCTGAATATTTCTCTTACATGTCATGCCATTGCCTGGCACTCAACGTAGAATAATTACGTACGGTGGCTGGCCGTTTGTCCATGTACCAGTTAAAAATTTGTGAGGACGGTCCTGAAGAAAAAGCCACAAAACTTAATTTTGTAACCCGTGTGGACACAATGTATTTTTTAATGCTCCATTTGACTTTTATCTGCATGATAGTAAATCAAGTAAACTAAACAGCATGCTTTGGTATTTACAATACAGCTTCATGCTATTCCATGCCAGCGCAAAATGTCTATAATATCCAGAATAGCTAACCGTTTGGGAAAATAGTTATTATCACGGTACTAGTAATGCAATGATGTTGGTGATTTTTATTACAAATATTCTTATTGTTAACAATACTTAACCTATAAGAATGCTCCACAAAGAAGTCATGCTCGTGGTTTCTTTGCTTCCTGTTCATGAATATTAAAGTTTTTTCCTCTAGCAACAACACAATTTTTGAGCAATGAGCTGCTCCTGCTACACTGGCACATTTAAAATTGGAAATTCCACACACACAAAATTCTCCAGAATTATTAACATTTTCTGCCCATTTTTGCCTGTAACTAAACTTCCCATCCAAACATCCTTCACAATGCAAAAAATCAAAATGGATACAAGATCACGGGCAGTAATTGTGGGCTATATTGACACGGTAAATACAATAAAAATAAATGCATCACTTAATTTAACTAACTGATCAGTTAAGTAAACTACGTAATTTCAGGCTTCCCAGCCGTTTTGGACTCTTTTGGTTGTATCTGCTTCTGCCTTGGTAACCACTGACATAATCAAGCTTCTTGGATTCACTACCCAGCACGGGACACTCCTTTGTATTTTATTTTTCGTCCTCATATTCGCCATTCTCGTGCTCGCCGTGCAGTTCATAGCTGCTGTGAAATTAATTCAGTCCGCGACAAAAGTAAATAAAAGTAATTCAATTTATCATAATATTTTTTTATAAACTTCTTGCTCAAAAGTCTTTTATATTTATGTATTACAGAGAGTCGACAAGGTTGAAGCTTTAAAAAAAGTCACATTCTGGTACTGGACCCAGCGCGGAGTTATCCTTTTGCACATTATCGGTCTACTCGTAACTCTTGGTGTGCGTGTGGGGAAGAGTGACCGTGAAACTTATTATATAAGATATGCCTTCCCTCTCGCCAACATCTTATGTCGTGTTGTATTTTATTGTATTGTCGGAGAATACGTGAAAGAATTGGAAACATACTCAAGAGAAATGGGAGTCTCCAGCAAAATTGCATTTTTCAACCTTCCCAGTTCCACGGAATGAATATTTTTATTATTATTACATTTAAGGTATTATCAGAACCAATTCGTAAACTTTGCTTCATCCATCTTACCATGAGCATTCTCCTCAACCCTTTCCAAGACTTTACTCGAGACCCCTTTTTGAAATAATTGATCTATTTCCACCTTAGTTATCGATCCCTGGGCTATCTCCTTTCTCTCTATATCCCCTCCACTCATCCCATATTCAGGTAAATTTTTTCTTCTGTAATGGTTACAGACAATGCGGAGGCTGAAATAGTAGACTATTTCTAACAGCGATAAAAGACTGAATCCCATACACAATCCTAGAAAATCATACTCAATTTAGAATCAGTTAAAAAAGTCGTGTAGTAAAAAATCAGTAATAAAATCTTACCGAGTATACCACCTGCATTTGCTATGTGAAAAATGAATATTACAAGGCTTTAATTATTTTATCAAACTTAACTAACATTTTTATCACGTAACTTACAAACTAAATCGATCGTAGTGTAAACTTCCTTCCTCAGCATAGGAAATACAGAGCCAGTGCTTATGAATATATGCACGATTGACAAGTTCTTCATGAAATTGCTGAAATAAGCAGAATAAAACATTTTCCCACCATATAAAAGTATCCATGCACAAATATCTTACAACAATCTCATCTCATACAGCTCTGGCACATTTTCCCTTAATTTGTCCAAATGCTCCTGGCGAATTTTCAAACTCGAGGATTCCGGATAATAATTGATCTGAGTGCATGTTGGCAAACACTTTGGGCAAAACTTGGTGAGTGGATGGGCTGAGAACTTTTCTAAATGTAAAACAAAGTCTCATGATTACGATACGATGACAAGATCACAATTAAAGTTGCTAGATTGGAACCCTCACCTTTTTGTTTTCTCAGACACTCAACATCTTCATAAGTTGTACATAATTTATGATTGGCTCCATCTGCAAAAGCGTTGCAATTTAAACTTTTAAAAAAATATCCAAAGTAAAAATATTCATAAAGGATTTCTCACTTGGCATGAAATAATATACACATCCACATGCATTCACAGTTACATCAGAAAGACACTCCAGTAAACAATTTAGTTTAGTGTATTTTGTGAAATACTTGAGACTAAATTCATTCGTAAGGTAGCAACTTCGAACATCCTAAAAACCACACAAAAAACATTTTAAAAAATGGTGCCTACTATTTCAATAATGAAATAAGCCAAGGTCAGCGTACAGGGTTAAAATGCTTCATTGACGAGTCCGGCTCGATGACTTGAGGGCGGACACCAATCATAACTTCAGAATCGACAGGGATAGCTATTTCACTTGAAGAGCCCATACTGGGGTAGTCGAATGGGTGACTTAACGAAAGCTGGAAAAATAAGGAAATCTAATATGCACATTTTCCAAAAATTCGAGCCTTAAATTAGAGTTTTAGATTTAAATACCAGAAAACCATCAGAGTCTGTAAATTTAAAAAAACATGAGCTGTTAATGATACGAAAGTGTTATAACAAAAAAATGTCAATAATGAATTAGTTACCCATATTTGTGCAAGTATACTCCTTCAACTCAGGATTTACTAAAAAAGACAATCCTGCATTTCGACCACCATGCATTTGTCTGAATGGGAAATCCCCGGTAGCTTTTGATGATAGTAAATTATCATCAATTATCTCTTTCCAGTAGCTACTGGTGGGTTCTTCCTTATCCTCCAAGTTTCTGGAAAGACAAAAACCATTCTCAGCTTGAATTTCACTCATATGACTTGTGTAATCTGTCCAGGAACTTACTCATCTCTTGTAAGAATGGACGCTGGGATTGCGTTGAAGGTGCAGCAGAAGCCAAAGTCTGTTGAAACCTTTTTAAAAAGTTCACTACAATTCCGAACTATATTTTTCAAGGCACAAAACAAAATCATGTCCTCACACGATTGGGAAATCTGCAATCCCAGATAATTCCGATAAGACACTCATTAATTAATTAGCCTTATTATTATTATTATTTAAACAGGGAATATTGCACACCTTATAAACATTTTCCCGCCCTCTATATTTTCTATATTCAGTTTCCCTTTTTGTCAATTCTGATTGGATGTGTTTTGGCATTTCAAAAAAAAATTTTCCACTCTTCTCATAAGAAAATTTTCCCAACATGGTAAGCGAGCCGTAGCAAATCTGCTGATAATCTGCAAGGGCGGCATAAGTCTGCAAAATATCTGTGTCGTTGACAGGCTTCTCATTCGAGTCATTTATTACCTTTCTAGTCGTGGGAGAAGACACTAACTAAAATTGAAGTTTTGGAAGGAGTAATATTTTTTAACATTTTAGTAATTACCTAAAATATTCCTCCACTTTTGATTTTTGTATACTATTCACATTGCAAATGGTAACAGATGGAAAGGAAATCTCGTGAATTTGTTTCTCTTGTGAGCTGAACACGGTAACAATTGGCATGTTCATGTATCCATTGTATAGTTTGTAAATTAGCATAACTGCTCCAGTAATTGCTGCCAGGGTTGCCAGAATCCAAAATATTCTATTCTCATAAAAATATGAATATTACTGCGATTTTATTATTTCATACTTATTTATATTATTATTATTATTCTCAATGAATTTTGAATACATACCGTTCAAAAATGTGTCGTCCATTTTGTCCAATATATTGAAAGCCATGGAATCCAGTAGCTTGAAAATATTCTCCGACTATGTTTTTCTCCGATAAATCAGTCCATTGCCAGCCTTTTAATATTTTGGGATTATTTTTATGGGTTGGGCAGGCCAAGGAAAGTTTTGTGGACTTGAGGAAACCCGTGGACATTTTTGTTGAGTTAAGTTATCACGTTGAAAACATACTTGATTGAAATAACTCAACAATTTTCCCTTGGCATGTTCTCAGACATGTTTATTATGATGATATACAATTAAAACTACTTTCCCGTGAACTAAAACGATGCTAGAGAAAAGTATTCATTTTTTCCAGTGAAAGCCGGTTTCTTTTCTGTAGCTCCTTTTCAAAACAATAATTATTTTCCATACTCTCACAAAAGGATAATGAGAAGAGGGACAATAATAGAATATTTTGCATTCGTGCTCAACCCTGGCTAAATTGCACCAATTTATCAAACTTTACATACTTCCAATAAGTAAGCTATTTGTGATATGGGGAACTTGTGAACACGTCAAAATCATTGAACTTTTTCTAGTAAATTATACCTGCACTTTGTCTGAGATAAATTTCCTATCATAAGCCTAGCTAATGCAGTGCAGCTCAGACACAAATTATTGAATAAATTTTTTTACAAGCCCAGTACTTTTTTTTGCCTAATAAAAGAAACTTCAACAAAACTCTTCAATGTTTCTGGCTTAAGGTTTATGTTAGCACCATGACCTGATTGGTAGTGGTATTAGAATAATGTCAACATATTAGGCTGCCATTCATTGAAAGTTTCATTGTGGAGATTTTCAGCAAACGAGGCTGATGATAGAAATAGAAATAAATGATGAATAGGAAGATGTGCACAGAGTCACTGATGAAAATGCTGATGAGATTCTGGTTGATTCGGAATTAAATTAATAATGTAGTGTGTCGTCCACGAGATAAAATTAAAATAAATTCCATTGAATTGTTCCTTGTCAAATGAGTAAACACATGTCACTGAATGATTGACATGAACTGAACAAAAAAAACGAGTGACGATAGGTAATGAAGTTATTATTACAGCAGCAATATTATTTTCTATTTGAATGTCTGTTTTTGAACGAAATGTGTACGTGTATGAAGCAGTTTTGTGAATTTCAAAAGAGAAAAGTGTGCAAAGATATTTTTCTTTCACACTCTATAGGAAGATGTGCACAGAGTCACTGATGAAAATGCTGATGAGATTCTGGTTGATTCGGAATTAAATTAATATCGTAGTATGTCGTCACGAGATAAAAGTAAAGTAAATTCCATTGAATTGTTCTTTGTCAAATTGAGTAAACACATGTCACTGAATGACTGACATGAACTGAACAAAAAAAACGAGTGACGATAGGTAATGAAGTTATTATTACAGCAGCAATATTATTTTCTACTTGAATGTCTGTTTTTGAACGAAATGTGTACGTGTATGAAGCAGTTTTGTGAATTTCAAAAGAGAAAAGTGTGCAAAGATATTTTTCTTTCACACTCAACGACAAAGAATACAAAGGAAGTAAAGAAATTTGCATGCTAGCGCAAAACAACAATCCCTGAAAGTTCAACTAATCTTCATTGTACTTAAAACTAGCTAAAACTGGATGAACATCAATTATGCCAATCAAAACTACTGCTACAAAATATACCATATTAAGTAGGAACAAAAAGCAACCGTTTTGGTATTGATTATTGATTTTGGCAAGTAGGTTCATGATCTCGCGTCTGGGTAGATTGTCGCCATGCAATTTCACATTTTTCTGTGAAATCAAAAGTTAAACCTTACCCCAAACCAGATGGAAAAGCTTCAAGCCGTATTAAAAAATACATCCTATTAATGTTCGCTATCCGCTTTTATGTAGATTATTCTTTCCTTTCGCAAATAACACTTTGGAATTAATTGGATTTAAAGTTTAACATTTTTACCATGTTTGATTCTAATGAATTGATTGAAAATAAAATTGGTGTAAACAACTCCACTTGACCATCTTCTTCTCAATCCAGTCATCTTTTTTAATTTTAGAAAATAAGGAAAGCTAGACTCTAGACTGAATTTGCTTTTAATTTTCATAACGGAGCCAACAAATCGAATAATTAAATTCCCTTTGAGCAATTTCGAGCAATCCCAAAAACCATTTTCTAACCATAAACAACCCTTTCTCATTTATTTCGGTAGTACATGAAATGGTGAATAAAGTCGTACTACTAAAAATTACACTTATGCAATCATGTTTAATCTACAGCACTCAAAACTTGTCATATTTTTTTCACTGGTTAATGATTTTGAGATGGGTGAAATATGCTGTCATGTAAATAAGCAAATATACAAGCACCATAGGAGCTGAGGCTTGCGATTTTTTAGAATCATGCAAAACTTTTTTGACATTACAGAAGCATGACTAAACTGACCGATTTTGTTATTTAAAAGGAGGCTCCGGCAAGTCGAACAATTCAAACATGTTTAAACTTGTCAATTCTTTTGAAAATATACCATCCAAAACCAATTATGAGCACTTATACCGTATCATGAATGCTCAGTTGCCTATTTTCTGTATGTAATTGTCAATTGTAAAACTCCGCAAAACACGCGCCTCAATTAATCTAACCTCAATATAAATGACATGTTTTTTCAGAATTCTCATGCCCTCAAATTACGTCAATTTTTGTTGAACCAAAATATCCATTCACTTATTTGGATTGTTCACACATTGAATAAATCATTAACCTTAGAAAAGTTCCGCAGTGCAGGTGTGCCACTGTGCAAAACAACAAGTGAAATCAAAACGCTCCAAAATGCATCCCAATTTATAATTAATTAGTATTACTTTGCAGAGCCACTAGTTTTTGACAAATTCGTTGTTGAAAAATTTCCATAGTGCTCTTGTGCCCGTTTACAAAACCACACGATAGATCTAAAGGCTCCAAAATGCTTACAAACGTCATGATAAAGTGCATAGACTACAGGCTCCGGCTCAACAAATACCTCACCTTCGCCTGTCATTTCTACTATGATAGGACAACAGAAGCCTTCGTTCTTGCAAACAACTACATGTATTGGAACTTTTGGTTTATGGCACTTCACGCTGTCGTCTTCATTTTCACGATGCCACCTCAACTTATCTCAAAAACGGAAAATGACGATGGAAACTTAGTCTCGGAGATTCCATTTGTCTCAGTTGTCGCTGGGTTTCTCGAAATTTTTCTTACAGCAGGTCTCAACCTGATAGTATACAGACTAACTAAATACCGGAAGGAAGTGGTTTACCTGCTGAATCAGTTTTGTCAGTATACAAAACACATTGAAGGTATGAATGAGTTTTAATATTACTGTAATCGGGTTCGCTCATATATTAGCTAATATTATTTATTTTCATTCAGAATTATTGATTCGTAAAGAAATCCAGCTGACAAGAGAGCAAAGTAAATTGCTACGAGGGGGAGAATGGCTTTTCGTCCTGATTGTAGTGGTTTCCGCCCTCATCCCGATATTCTTTGGATTCGTCATTTGCGTGGAAATAGAACCGGTTCATATCCTCATTAAAAATATGCTTGAATTTGACGTCACCTATTCACTTGATAGCTTACCCCTCATGATCTACTTAATGTGGCTGGTGTCCGGCTTATCAGATATTGTTTTCATTGCCATAATGTTGGCGCTCGGGTATGTCTTCAATGTAGTGATAATTGTGCCCTCGTTGACACCAGAATCAGCAGACGAATACTTTGTAAATGTCAAAGGCTCCATTAATATTCGTTACAAGGTCGTAACTCATTCTTTAGGTGTGTTGGATGGTGACACTGTGATGCATATGTACAGAACGCAGCAAGTATTTAATAAGCTTACTAATGAAATATTTGCTTCAGTTTGTGTCTCATTTCATGAAATCCTACTGATCATCGTTGTGGTTGGACTGATCTTTACAGGGATAGCTGCTCAAGATTTTTTGTTTTCCAGTGTTGCTATATTCTTTTTAGTAATCAGTGGAATTATTTTTGGCCTATTGATTGTGTATTGCGAGTCTTATGCAGGAGCTTTGATAAATGAGGCTACTTCCAATTTCAAAGGTAAAAGTATGAGGCTAACTAAAGCCAAGTCATTGTATCATAGGAGGTGCAAGAGTTGCCCAGATTGTATGTATTTCCAGATTGCTTATCCATTCTTCAATTTGCATAGAAGAACATTTCTCGAATTTCTTGATCAATGTTTGGATTGTTTAATTACTTTGCTTTCTGTGCAATAAGTGGTGAACGATAGACTACGTTAAGTAAATTATGTTAAAGTGATGCTGATGAATAGGTTATATTTTGCACGTGAAAAATTATACATGTAATGTTGCAAACTTAGAAATAAAATAAGTTTAAAATAACAATTAATATGTTGAACTTTAATTAATGCTTTATATTTACGTAATGTAACTCGCGAACCCCTTGTTTCTTTCAAAGTTTTGAATTATAGCGAGTAGCCATTCCATTTCCCTCCAATTTACAACCTCTGTCACGTTGAATGATTTGAAAATCAGTTTTCGGAATATTTGGCACCAGAAACTAACTGAGCCTTCTTATTGAATTCCTCATTTATAGTTTTTACTTCATCTGGGATCTGTGTCGAGACACGTTTTTTCTTGTAGTATTTACAGCACATGCGGACGCTCAAGTCGTAAACAGTTTCCAGAAGGGATAAAAGACTAAATCCCATGCACAATCCTGAAATTTTCATGAAGTATTTATTACATATTTTGAATCCTAAAATTTTAATTTGAGGGAAAAGTTGTTCTACCAAAACCTTACCAAGTAGACCACCTGCGTTGGCTGTAAAACAAATAAAGTTGCCAGTAAGTTGTATTTTCTCTTTAAAAACTTAATTATTCCTAATTAAAACTTACAAATTAAATCGATCGTTGTGTAAACTTCCTTCCTCATCAAAGGGAATGTAGATGCTGTGCTAAAAAACACATGCACAATTGACACATTGTACGTAGAATTCCTGCAAATTAGCAGAAATTAACATTTTCCCATCAATTACACCCACAATTAACATACAAAATACTTAATAAATATCGTCCTACAGCTCTGGCACATTTTCAATTAACATGTCCATATTCCCTTGGTCAAGTTTCATCATAGACGTTTCCGGAAAGTATTTGATTTTCGTACATGAGTGCAAACATAATGGGCAATACTGATGAGGTCGTTTGCTTGGGAGTTCCTCTAATAAAACAAACTCACTGTTAAAAACAACAATATCACTACTAAAATACGCTTACGCATATCACTAAATCACCTACTTGCAAATTTTGTCATGCAAGAAAGTTCTTCAGAGCTTGTGCAAAATTTATTGTTCGCTCCATCTGTAAACAATAAAGTCAATTTAAACTGTTAAAATACCCTCAGGAGTAATACTAATATTATCGATCACTCTTACTTGGCATGATATAGTATACGCATCCGCATGCATTCTGGCTGGCATTATAAGCACACTCCGTTAAACAGTTCCGCTGTGTATATTTTGTGAAATACTTGAGGCTAAATTCATTCGAAAGGTAGCAACTTCGGACAACCTAAAAACGAATAAAAACTCGTAGTTTCCTTTCAAATGCATATGCAAGTTATTTTTTTAAAAATCCATTCAACTTACTGGGTTGAATTTGCTCACTGATGAATCAGGCATGATGACTTCCGGGCGTATGCCAACTATAACTTCAGATTCGACAGGAACTGCTATCAGGTTAGACATGCCCATACTGGGGTTGTCAAATGGGTGACTTAACGAAAGCTGAAAATGAAAAAAACACTCCATATCCACATTATTTCACAATATCTATAGAGAAAACAAAACTTTAGCGATATATACCAGAAAACCACTCGAGTCTGTAAAATAAAATAAAAATATTATATTTCATAATCTTTTTTGACAATGTAACCCTAAACCCTTATTTTCAGTTACCAATTTTTTTGCAAGTGTACTCCTTCAACTGAGGATTTACAATAAATGATAATCCTGCTTGTCGACCAGCATACATTTGTTTGAATGGAAAGCCATCTATTTCTCCAGAAGAGATTAAGCTGTCGTCATTTATTTCTTTCCAGATGATACTGTCGGGGTCTTTCTCATGTTGGGAGTTTCTGAAACATTTTAAAGTTAACATTTCCATGTAATTGAGGCCTTAAAGTAAATTGTTTTAAAAATATACGTACGTCAGAATGGAAAGCGGGATTGTGTTGAAAGTGCAGCAGAAGCCAAAGTCAGTGGGAACCTTTGTGAAAAGTTTGCTGCAATTCCGAACGGTATTCCTGAGTAGACAAAATATAATCATCTCTTCACAGGATTGCGACATCTGTGAAATATTTCAACAAAATGTAAAAAGACTGTATTGAGGATCAACAATCATGTAGAAGTTGACTAGAAAAATTCATACCTGATAATGGTTTTTACGCGTCATATACTTTTTATATTCGCTTTCCCGTGTTTTCAATTCTTCTAGGATGAGTTTTGGCATTTTGAAAAATATTTTTCCACTCTTTTCCCATGAAAACTTTTCCAGCACGGTTAGCTTCGTACGACAAACTTGCTTGTAGTCCGCGAGAGCTGCATAAGCCTGTAATATCTCGGTTTCGTTGACAGAACCTGTTTTTGGTGAGTTTTCTACCTTCCTATTCACGTGTAAATTCAAATCAAGGAAATCTTGATTTGTTACTTTTACCTGAGAAATTCCTCAACTTTTGATTTTTGCATTGCATTTACATTACAAATGGTAACAGATGGGAAAGAAAGCTCATTGATTTCTTTCTCTTGAGAGCTGAACACGGTAACAATTGGCATATTCAGGAATCCATTCCACATTTTGTAAATCAGAACAACAGCTCCTGTAACTGCTGTGAGGGTTGCCAGAATCCAAAATATCCTATTTAAATAAAAAATTGTAATGCTCTGAAAATATTTTATTGCAAGTTTATCAACAATGTTTATCAAGAATTATGTTAAAATCTGGAGTTAATTTTGATTAGATACCGTTCGCAAATGTGTCGCTTTTTTTGTCCGGTCACATTTGGCTCAGAGGTATCTTCCCATTCCAATTCTGTTGAGTTTTTAGAATCGACATTTTTGTGGGGAGAGGGAAAAAGAAATTTTGACGAAGGAAAAAAACCACCAGACATACTTAATATTGGTTTTACTCAGACTCGTTGGACTTGGAGTTCGAAATGGCGAGTGAAAGATATTGAGCAGAAAATTTGTGTTCGGGTGTAATTTGATGGAAGGAAAACGAATACCATGAGAAATTGGTCACTTTCAATACCCAAAGGCTCGTAATCCGTAATTTGTAAAACAAACTGTATTTATTTTAATGATTTTAAAGTGGCTTTAGCTTAAAAATAACTTAAAAATAACTACTTTTCTCCCAAAAATTTAATAAATTTCTTCCTTTCAAGACTAAAAGCCCAATAAATGACAATTTGAGGCAAATTCGAGGTAAAAATGTGATTGTGACCGCATTGCGCACTTTATAAATTGGTAGAAAGCTTGAGCATGTAAGCGACCGGTTAAAAACAATTGTTTTTGGTTGGCAATTTCAAAGTTAATTGACTCATGTCTAACATGCTACATGCTCTACTTAAGTTGTCTATTTTACTAAAATATTTTCAACAGTTGGCGTACTAACCATGGATTAGGGATTGTCAGCTAAATCTAATAGTACCTTGGTGATGAGAGCGAGAGCAGCAAAAAATAACTAACCTTTGTGAGATTCCAATTTACGAACTGGGAGGAAAAGGACAGTGCCTAGCCACTTGACCTTAGGACGAGCAATAAAATAATTTATGCAGAAAATGTCATATTTAATTCTACTTTGCTGCTCTCGCTCTAACCACCAAGCTCCTGTTAGATTTAGCTGTTAATGTATCATATGTAGCAATGACATTTAATGGCTATTAAGAGGTTTTGAATTTATTTAACCTCTCCAGCAATCTATCACAGTTTTAGATTAAAAAAATACAACATGGAGTATGTGAAAAATTGTGAGTTCAGACCATCAATATTAAATTGGTCCCCGACTGACATAAATGAAATTAAGGTAAAATTGAGTCGCATATGGGCAAAATCTACGAAACACAAAATAACTATATGACAAGGAATCCAATTTACTTGAATGCAGGGGTAATTGAATATTCTTGTTTTCATTACTAAAGCCGTCTCAAATTTTAATGCTTTTAAAATACCATATTTCTTGGCCATTAGAGAATGTAGGTTAAAACAATTGTTGTGGAAAATTTTAAAGTTAATCTGCTTATGTCTAACATGTTCCGCTTAACTTGACTTTTTTAATACAATATTTTCAACTGTTGGCGGGAAAAATATGGATTAGGTTTAAGAAATCATAATAATGACGTTTTATGGCTACTAAGAGTTTATGAATTTATTAAATACTACAGCTATCCACCATAGTTTTAGAAACAAACAAAATACAACATGGAGTTAATAGAAGAATTGTGAGTTCAGACTCAGACCATCATTATTAGCTCCCAATGCTGTAGGGACATGATTTCGGTTAAGATTTTATTTATGGACGATAAATTGTGGTAGATTCCTGCTACATGCCTCATACTCATGACCCTCAATCGCTTCCTGCTGCTGAAGTGGTGATATTGGTTGCGAGGTGTAAGAGAGAAAAGACTACACTGATTATTACTTCTGATCAGAGATGAACTGGACACCAGTGCCCAGCACCCCATTTATATGCGAACCAGGTGTTGTATGTATGTACCTAATGTGCAGCTCTGAATGGTGCGGACGTAGCTGAATATAAGATGGGCCCTTTTCTCATATATGCAGATATGTACATGGTTGGTTGTTAGAATCGGCCCTTTTCTCAATGATGTATGTATATATTAAATGGCTTAAAGGTAAATTTGAAAAAAATGCATATGAATGGTATGAAAAAATGTTAAAGAGCAGGCCTCCGTGGTGGAGTCGTATGGCCGTTATCCTTACTGACTATCACTCACGGGTTCGATACCTGCTCTTACAGTAAAAAAGTATAGTGATTTTTCATGGGTGTAG
>JAHZNA010003143.1:0-15332 GCA_027743935.1 Sinodicranocentrus sp. ZH6 | reverse complement strand
TGTGTCATTGCTTGTACAAACATAAAATACAAAAGTGACCTTGCCTTACTTAATTTGCATCGAATTATAACGAATTGTCAATTGCATGATGCATTTGCATGCATTCAAAATACATTTCGTGTGAAAGTGTGTGCCAGTTAGTTTGATAAAACTCCAACTTTGATTACCTCTACGTAAACTTGGGTAAAAAGAAATGTTTCGCATCGATAGACGTTTGCTAAACTGAGACTAAGAAAGGGTGACAGGGCACTATGACCTAACAGGCGCAAAGTGCAAAGACCATCACATCAATGCATTATAGCAGGCCGCCAAAAGAAGAATAAAATGACAATAAACATTCCAAATATAATCCAAACAATGTGACTGTTAAACTTTAAAAAATCCATTTTACTGTCAGTCATGTCAAACGAACCGTTGGAATTTTCAACTCCTCTCCCATTCTGTTTTTTCCTAAATTGCTAACTGAATGCAGTTGAGTTTGAGGTAATTTTTTTTGCATATAACTTAAACACAGTACCCAACGGCACATTATATTCTTATCAGGATATCACATTATCATGTAACCGTATACCTCAAGGTTGTTTGAGACAATCTTGTTCAAAATTGTATTCAATTTTTATTTGAGCATTAAAATGCATTTTGCATGTCCTCATATCATTCCTACTTTTTATTACTAATTTCCTTTGTTAATTTTGTGATAAAAATTGTCGATGAAGTGAAATGTCTATCTTTTAAAGTGAATAGGGTAGAGTATACTGACTCCTCGACATTTATTCAAAATACACCCCGTCACATAATTGAAACCTCTTTTTGTAAAAGTCATTCCATTTTGTGTTCCGTTACCGATAGTGAATGTCGTCCTGTTACTCAATGCAGAACAGGAGATAAGACGGTGGTACTATGAACTCTTATTTACCATCATGCAGAATAAGATGAAAGCAACGGTGTGCATAAAAGCTGTCAGTGAATCCTTTCAAATTGTTTATTGAATTACGCTAATTTCCTTTGTTCACAAAGTTCCATTCATACTGTCTTGTAGTGTTCTGGGAGGAGATTGCTTTTAATCTCTGTTCTATTACCACAATTTGAATGGACTCTTTTGCTGTGAATGAGAAAATGCCATGATGGTCATGACTGATATATATGTATATAAATCAGCATTTGCGAGAAAGAATTAAGACAACTTACGTAAATAAGTAAGATCGTCATGCAGTTCAGTGTACCACTGGGACTGCTGCAGACTAAATGACTTTTTCTTTCGTTAATTCATCACACTTCACGGTTAATGGCAAATGACTACACGGCTTTTGCAATGGTACACAGATGTGAGTCAATAAGATGCTTATTATAAAAAGCCTGTGTGTTAAGTTCTAGTTCACCTGCAGTCTTAAAACAAAGGAAGGTCTTATTCATGAAGTTCTTTCGATATGGCGAATTGAGATTGTAATATTGCTTTTGAATTGCTTTGCGCAATTCTGCATACATGCTGAGAGGTTCAGGTGCAAAGATGCTCACAAGAACTAATCTCATTATGACGTAATCATTTTTATTTGATTTAAATTATACAAAACTAGATTTATATTTTCATGCAAATGCGTCTGCTTTTGTCATCAATTTTCAATTTGTAAAATTACATTCCATACGCCGCTTATATGTGCATATAATGGTTATCTTTATTCATTCACAAACTACGGTGGACGTCATAATTTATTTAGGTTTGGGTGTCACCATAAAAAATATATTATTTAGCATGAAGGTGTTAGTTTAACTGTAATTCTGACCTCTGTCTAGTCTGGTTAAACGATTTTGTAAGAGCTAGACATTTTCCTTAATTCATTTCAGAGTATAAGGAGCCTTTTATGTGAGTTTTTATGAGAGCTTGCCACGTGCCCGTGAAATTTTTATCCAAGTTAAATTTGATGTGTGTTAATCCTATTATGATTTTTTCAGGGCATCTTTCGCCTCGTGGCTTTTGATGAATCTTCTTCTAGTGGTGGTTCCTCGGTATGGAGCCTATCAAATGATTTTAACCGGAGGTCTGATGCTCCTTACAGATCTTCTCTACTATATGCTAATCCCTAGCAAGCCCCTTGTAATTAGGTTTGAGGATAGGTTTCTCATGTTCAAATTCGGATGGTGTTTCTGGCTTGTGATGGTTGCCGGTAAGTGTAACTTTTATTTGTATAATATCTACTATATGCTAATCCCTAGCAAGCCCCTTGTAATTAGGTTTGAGGATAGGTTTCTCATGTTCAAATTCGGATGGTGTTTCTGGCTTGTGATGGTTGCCGGTAAGTGTAAATTTTATTTGTATAATAATCTTAAAGACTGAGTCAATCATGAAAAAAATATTTTTACATCCGTAATTGTCTGATCCCATGAATGGAAAAATACTATTTATTGAAGATTTACAATTACCCAGAGAATTTGTGCTCTGTAATTGCCTACCAAATACACAATTTACATTGGAATGTCATCAATTCGATCATGGATTGATTATGACCCCCTACACAAGTCTTTTGTCTTATTGACCACAAGTTATTGGTCAAGTGTAATTGTATGTATTTATGTTGACGTACATGTCTTGAAAAAGAAGACGTACTCTTATTTTTAAACTGGTACGAGCGTTTCACATTAAAGATTATATTATGCCGTACCCAATTGAGAATATGCTCGGCACAGAATATTATATCTTTTTTTATTATGACTTTTCTGCTATGATGTAAGCTGCGTTACAGGTTGAGTTGGAAAAATGCTTGCTTAGGGATGGGGTACCCGGAAATGGTACAGACTTATCCTTATACGAACCACATGTGTGTAATCCACATGCAAAAAAAGAAATGAAGAGTAAACTAGATCTGAATATCTGCAAGGACATCCCATCGCGATATTCTATTACTATTACAAATAATATGGAGTATGTGCTGCGTGCAAATTCAGTTTGTATTTTTGTATGCGGTAGAAAGATAGCTTCTGAATGAATTTTCCTTTCATTTAATAGTTGCCCTGTACAAGTTCGTACGTACTTTTTGTTGAAATAATCAGCAGAGTATATCAGTGAGAAAATTTGACTGCAGGTAGTAATAACAAGAGTCGCATATGCACGGAGTTAATGAGTGTAAAACTCTCAGAGTGCATATTATTATGAGGTATCCTGTGATATCTAGAGCTTTTATTGAATTACAATGAATAGCACAAATCTTGAAATCTGGTTTCATCAACAGGATTACAAATATGGATATTTGAAGCTTCGAGCATGGATGTATTGGGATATGGCAAATTATAAGATTTTAAGTTTGTTCGTAACACCTCACTGAAAAGTGAGAAATACGTCACTTTTGAGGGCGTTTCTCAGTAGAATTAAGGACTTGCATCAACAGCCTCCATATATGATTTATACGAAGAAAATTTTTATTTTTCATTTTATTTGCAGTCAGATCAAATATTGAAGATTTGAAGATGATATTATTGGTACCTGTTCTTTCAATGCAAAGAAATATGTTCGGCTTTAGCTGGTTGATTATGCACAACCATGATTAGGGTCGTAAATGATGGCGTGAAATGATTTTTTTGCATCTGCTGACTCGTCTGAGGGCAAATGAGACGACTGACATCCGCCTGTTTAGATTTTCGTGAAGGTTTTAAAGAGCAAATATTTTTTCTTACACGTGCAAACTGCCCAACAGGGACACCGGACCATAAACACGCTCAGAGTTTCTAGAGTTTTCTTCATTTCAATGTAATTCATTTCATTTCATCTTTCGATTACATTTTTACTGACCTTGGTATTGCATGAAAGCTAAATGTATACTGCAGTGCAGACGTTCTGTCTCAGGGTAAGCATATATTTGAACTTATGTCAACGAAGAGCTAATATAAATATAAACATCTCACGACCACCATTTATGCTCTTTGCATTTGCCGATTTTCATGATTGTCTGTTCAAGTTTTTATTAGTGAAGATTTGAGTTTAAACCACCTACTAAACATATCAGAACATGATTAAAGTTTTTTCTCAACTTTTCCACAAAAAAACTAAGATTTGGATCACGACAAATGGAGTGAATGCACGAATGATCAGATTTATGTGTAATGCAATCTTGTACACAAAAAATTGCTCATGTTATTTTTTTTTCTTCTTCAAGGTTCCCTTTGTTTTATTGTTGGAGCCATCATTTCCACCGTTGACTTATTGTATCCACACAAATTCTCGACAATTCTCGAAGTAGATTATGGCACTCCATTTGACCGACACGTTATCATCGAAGAGAGCCATTACACAAGGAGAAAGAAAGGAAGTACCAAGCGATCGCTTGAGGAGCCCGAATCAATCGGATTTGGTAGAAAATTATTGAGGTAATATGCTCGTAATATGCTTAAAATTGGTTCGTGAACATTTATTGGTCGACTAAAAAAATTTACGGCTCAATATTATATTTTATTGTAAAAAAGAACTCTGTCCAAAAGAGATAAAAACGAAGAATCTGATGTAAGACTGGGAAGTGGAGTAGTAAATCAAGGATTTGAAATGGACTGTCCTAAATCTCCTTGGAGGTATCCACACATGATGTATAAGCCGGACGGAACACCAGTTCGTCCTGCTTTGCAAAATGCATTTGCAAGAAATCCTGCACTCGCAAGACTTGCTGCACCCCTACCCACGAAATCACCCAAATCAGTCAGCTTCCGTAGACAGAGTCGCCTGGAGCAAACATTCACTGTATATAGTTAACTCACGATTGCACAACTCTTTTTTATTGCATATTTTACTTATATGGCATGCTGTGATTTCACATTTTACTTTGTAGTAACACGATATTTATGTTATTTGTAGTCAGTAGGATATTTTATGCCGTACGTTGCTTTAACCCATATCATGTAGTGAATAAGTACTTCAATGTGTCACAATGATGCACAGTTGTTGAAGCACTTGTAGGAAAGCTTGTGGGCTTGCTTGGTGACGGCGTAGAAGGGGTGCTTTGGGAAGGATGATATTTTAACGTATTTATTTTTCCTTAGGTTGACCCGTTAAGACTCAAACGAAGTGATTCCAACGACTCCACATCAAGTAGTAGCTCTTCAGGAATAGGACGGGATCAGAAGGATGAGTTACCTAATTTGCAGGCAATGATTCAATTAAGATTCTATTGTTTTTCCCTACTTCTTAGTCTTTTCCATTGCTTCCTGTGAATATAAACTTACTGATTTATGCTTTCCATACTTTCCTATTTGTCTTTGCCTGTAAGATTTCATGCACCATGTAAAAAAATAATATTACGTAATAATCCGTGTGCAAAACTTTCATTTTTCGTAACTTTGCTTTTGTTTATAGCAATCTGAGCACAACTAACCTTACTTTAACTCCGGCTTTGAATGACTCTTCTCTTTGGAACTAAAAATGGAAATGCGAGAAAATGAAAAGTGCTATAGTGAATTTTTCTTAATACTCTCCTTCCTATAGAATCAATTCAAGCCCATTGAACGCACAAACTCCCAGCAATCGGGTTCATCAATGTCTAGCTTTGGACTAGGACTATTAAGTAGAACAGAGTCTCGCAGAGATCCCAGCGGATCTGCGGTTATTCTTCCGCACGCATCTATTTCTACTCAACCTTCTGGAGATGATGATGAGGAAGATCCAAATCATTTACCTCTCGCCAGAATCCAATACAAAACAAAACACATGGGAATTTACCAACTACCCAGGGCATCTTTAGATAGGAAGAGTAGTACTGAAGAAGAATCTTCGCTTTCCTCCCCTCCAAGTCGTAGGGACTCAAGTAACTCTGATAAGAGTAGATCAGGCTCTAGTGGATTTAGTTCGACGAGCTTTGACCTTTCCAGTCAGAAAAGATCGGGTCCAGACGGTCATGAAACTGAAATAGCAAGGTACTGAATTTAAATCCTATATTTAAAAAGTATTCTAAGCACTCACTAAGCATTGAACTACTCCTTTTTATTTCTTAGGAGGGCATCCAACGAAAGCGTTACTAGTAACAAGACCCCTCCCAAGGTCGCGGGATGGTAGTCCAAACGGAATAATCCTTTTTAGGATTGCACAATTTACATAAGTTATTTGTTTTTCAACAGAATCAAAGACTGGGAAGTTCTTCCATAAGCAATCATTGTTGACATGCACAGCAGTTTTGTCTTCGGAAGCAGAGACACAACTACATAGATGCATCTTTTGTTAATTTAAGGATTTCAATTTTTAAGTTAAGATAATTATACGGTTACAAAAAAGTATTTTTAAAAAATCTGTGATGACTTTACCGATGTCTGTAAACTATAGTTGCACCGCATGTAGCCCATGTATATTAATAAGCAAACTAGTTGTTTGTTCTTCAACATTCAAAGTGCCCATCCTTGTCGCAATGCAGTATATAATATTAAGATTGATAATCTAGAGGAACTTAATTCAGCTTAAACATGTATTAATCCTGTGAATTTTGCTATTCACACTCGTATTTTTTGCCATACTAAAGTAGAATGTACTTCATTGTTACAATTTACCGAAAATTGTAAACTGTATGATTAAAGTGTATATGTACCTGTTGTGTTTCACGTGTAGATTACCTAGTTTTGTAATGTATATGGTGTGATAGGTTTTTCCTGGTCGCAAGACGGTAAAATGTTCATGAATGATTTCAAAACTACAATAATAATATAACATGTATGTAACATGCTACAATTTTTCATACCGTGCCGAATTTTTTACGGTGTAATTCTTACTTTTACTTTTGTTATTTATGACAGAGAATTTTTAAATACTTCGTATACCAATTATTTTGAATTCGTTGAGAGCGAAAGGGAATTTCAAGGTTTTAATAAGTTATTTCCGCAAAATATTTCAAAGTTGGACTGTTTTTATAATTTTAAGATGCATTTTTTAGTTTTCCCTTCCTGGTCTTGATTTTTATTCTTTATGATGTGTAGTTGAAAGTTTGAGTTATTTGTGCATTCTCTTTTTAAATTTATTCTAATTTTTTTGTGACAAAGCAGTAGGAATGTTTATTTTATTTGTGAGTGTAACATTGTTCCAGAATAGATTTGCGCAAATATAATTTATAATCGTTTTTAAAGAAAAAAGAAAGTGTTTTGCTGTTCGAATTTATTCAACTTCACTTTATGCACGAAACTGTAGCATTATGATGGTGTAGGTGATCAGCAAGCTAGTTGTCTGAAAAAATATTAAAAAAGAATGATTTAAAGCGATTACAGTTGCAGTTGTCAAAATGTACAGTGGCTCCATATTAGTAAAAATTGTATAACAACTTACCGATCCTACGACTTTGTACGTGAATAGGAAAAATGGGGTTCCGCCTACACCAACCGGAGAGGAGTTAACATATTGTGTAATATTCATTAAAGCTGCTCCGTCAATTGTATTTAGACTTTTGCTATTCCATAGTTGCTCAAAGATAATTTGAGTGTAATTTTGCACCTACATATGTATTGCATAAAACAATTTGTCAATTAATTAAATAATCCTGTTCATATATACTCATAAGGAATGAAGACCATATTATAGCTTACCTTGCTTGCGCCGTTTGCGGCAAGAAGAACAAATACATAGAACACGATAAGTATGTATATTGTCCTCATGTGATCCACAAAGGAGCCGGTATCCTGCTTCAATATTATAACCGCTAGACCATGTCCCAAAGTCGGTAGAACACTTAGGAAAACCACGATCATTATTTTCCCAAAGGCTTTGTTTAGCTCGTCGGTGAGAGATTTTACGCTCATGTAATAATCTGTTAATAGCTGAACGCTCCTAGGGTTCTAAAGACCGAACGCGAACCACCATAGTCCATTTAGTTTTAGCATATTTGTAAGTGAAGTAAAGGAAATTAATTAACTTACCCACTTTAATGCTGGAGAAGCTAATACAGAATATTCAATCATTGCTAATTCTTTGAACCGTTTCCCAATGAGGAACATGCACAACCCAACAAAATAGAAGGGAACAATAACTGCAAGCTGAAAAAGTAGTTGAAAGTAGATGGCCATCACCAGAATGAATAACTCCTTAGCTTCAATTTTGATTGCAATTGAGCTCTTGGTAAAGTGAGCACTTAACTCAGGGTATCCGGTAATTGCTAAATGTAAGGCTATAGCAATGAAGACGACAAAAGTCTAGGAAATTTTATTAATTGTTACTAAATTAGTTTCAATTTTAAATGTTCCGACAGTTTATAGAGAATAATATGTACCGTACCGGATACTTTGGACGAGCCATAGCATCAACATAGTTGAAGGTGTGATTTAATAAATTCTCGCAAGGATTTGGCTTTTTACACCAAGTGGTAAAAATAAAAACTATAACACCTGTATTCAGCAGACTGAACGTAGCAAATTCATAAATTGTAATTGAGCTCTGTGAAAAAGTACTTTCATGCATGAGCCCCCACAAAGTTGTGCATCCGAAGTAAATTGCAAGAATATTAAAAATCAGACATATCAACTGAAAAGACAAATGAATAGAACAGTTTTAACTTCGCCATATTAGTACAAATTTAAAATACAATTAAAAATGACGTACCTGATGCAGTAAGAAATGCCTCAATTTTAACGTGCCATCCTCAATGTACGCATAGAAAGGGAGAATAAAAACGAAAAAACAGATTTTAGTGTAGCCTAAAATGTAATAAAAAATATTACATGTGAACTTCCTTCCTGTTTCCATTCCGTTGTTGGATACCGTGATGACGGAGCGCTCTAACATCTTGATTCAGGGCTGTGTGCGCGGAGATACTAACAGGAAGGACTTTTTTCCAGTGTCGGATCACAGTGGTATTGCCATAAGTGTGAAAGAACAATATTTGAGCATGAGTAATTAATTGAACTCATACTAATCAAGATGTAACATGTATGCTATTCTCTGGTACTTTGGTGCATTTCGTTTATTTATGAGTTTGACCCTATGGAACCTTTATAGGTGTTCTAAAGGTATGTAGATACTATTGATTTTTCTAATCAATGCTACAAATCTTGATATTTCTGCATCTGTAAATTAATATTGTTCATGCAGCGCACATAACTGCTTTTCTAAATATTCCACACACGCAATATTAATATTCGGTCTGGCTTTGGCTCCACCACCGTTACCCAAATACGCCAGTTGTAATGCTCTTACACTGTGTCCGCCCAGTTAACAAACAATGAATATAGAAACACTTTCCCTTGGCGTAGAAAGCTAATTTTTACAAACACATTATCGAAACATTTCCCGTGACTCCAAAACAACACGATAAGATTCGTTTGACCAACGATGAAATATTGATGCTCAAATTCTTATTTACGATGGATTTTATTACTAAGGTTGTAGAAGGCAGACCTGTCTCATGTCTCCGCTTGCTTGGAATACACCACGTGGGAAATACTGCTAAATTCATTTGCTAATAAATTAATAAACTTGGAAAGAAACATGCATTGTATAGCGTTTTTTTATCTGTAAGTCTTTAATAATCAATCACTCTTGTAAAATTCTTTTTATATGTGTACAGTACATTACATGTATGATACTAGTATGATATAAATCCTTGTATCCAAATGATAAATTTTAACATCATTCATTTAATAGCAATTATTATTTCTTCCAAATAAAAATTATTGTGACATTTTGAAACTATTCATCTTCATACTTCATACACTTGAATCGTGGATGCAGAGCACCTTATATATTTAATTTGTACGAGCATTGTTTAATTCTGTATCATAAAATCCTATGTACTACACAATTTTCACAGAAATTGCATTGTAAACCAGTGAAGAGAACAAATAATATGAACATAAGTTGCGATCATTACCGTAAACTATTCCCTCCACATCTAAAATACCCATTTAATCAATTGTGAGTTAAACATAGCAAAGTTAACCTAAATGTGCATCGTGTAAATTATAAATAGATTCATTTTGATCGACATAATATTCTCGACACTGGTCTTGATAGCTTTCAAAACCCATCGCATCCACAAATTTAAAAAAATTGAAGTGCCCAGTTTATTACAGTCGTTCCGAGTACAGCGTTTGTTCTCTCATAACCATACTCTCGATACCCGTCTTTTTATAATTGGAAACTTCATCTTCTGGCTTTCCGGTCCCAAAATTACCAAAATTTATTTGACTCGTGGTTTTCACATCTTCTACGTACTCGTAGCAGTTAAATCCCAGCTCAGCTTGATCCAATCCAGCTCGTTCCACTCCAAGTTCGGCACGAAGACTCAGCCCAGGAATTTTATTCATAATGAATAAAATAATGTATGTGACCACAAAACTCCATGCCAGTCCAGCAGCTGTATCTGCGATTTGATGTGGAACTTGCATCCAGTGTCCATCGAGCCATCCACCTTTAATACTGTCATTATAAGCTTTTTGAGCAAAGATACCTGCAAATCGTTTTACAATTATGTTAAAATATGTCAGTAATAAAATGGACATATCCCTTGCTAGTATATAATTAACCTGGAATCAATTAGATGTTACATAACCCTCTATTGGCTTTACACATAAAACAATTAATACATTAGTGTATAATTACCTCCTAAAAGAAAACTCCATCCTATAAAATTTAAAAGAATGTAAGCATTTAAATACTGAAAAACTCTATGCAAACTTAGAAGCCAATATAAAACTATTAATTTACCAGCAGAATTCCACGTCCAACAGGCCAAAAAGTCATACACAAAAGTCGTCCATAAGAAGATGAAAACTAAAGTGGGTAAAAATCGACACCGTTCTGCTGCAGCACCTGTTAATTAAAAGGTTTCAGACAACGTTAGACTTTATCTAGGTTTCATTTCACCCAATACATCGGGTAATAACCCAAACAATCCAAATTTGCATACCAATGGCAAGAGACGGAGTGATTCCAGCGAACATAGCCTGATACAGACAAAACACTAATTCTGGGATTTTATCATTCCCCATGGATGGTTTGTCCCAAATTCCACGTAAAAATATATGCTTAAAATCGCCAATAAAGAAGCTAGCATTGTCACTGAACGTCAAGGAGTATCCGAATAGAAACCACTACAATTCAAAACGTTCAGAGTCATTTAAATTTAACCTAGAATGTTTAGGCATATCTGTATATTATAAACCCCTTACCTGAATTGACACGACAGCAACAGAACAGAAACTTAACATGATCAATGACAAGGCATTTTTACTCCTTGCCATTCCCGAGTAAAAATACCCAACCCCAGGAATCATCAGCCATACTAGTGCTGTGCAAAACAGTACAAAGCAGGTATTTCCAGGATTAAAATCTACTGGAGGAACTGCAGTTGTAATAGTGCCATTCATCAATGTCTCATTTGTTTGCATTTTGCAGCTTATTTGTTAAACACTGCACAAACCTATTCGAACTTTCCTAAAGGAAGAAATAAATATGTTTCGTCAATTGATTAAAATAATGCTATAAAGTTAAATAAACTTAAATTTTATAACACGCATCATCCTGAACAACCAATTTGAATCAATGGTTTAAATAGAATGACGAAATCAGTAACGATTCCCACATGCAAAACTAGGCCTTTCCTTCCTATTAGTATTCACGGTGTTTACACCACAACCTACGATCAAGAACACAAGTACCTTGCATTCTGGAATTTGAATGACGCTAAATAAAAGAGATGCAAACTTCTCCAATTTACATAAACTTTCTAAGAAAATTCTATAAACGCTATATACCGCCATTAGGACAAAGCTAATTTTAATATTAATATATTCAATTACAATTTGGCCCTCATACATTTTTACGCTCTAATTGCCATATTTCATTCTCATATTGTGCCACTCCATTCTCCATGAGCATTATGCACCTATTCATTTTTTATTGCTAACTTAACAACCTTCACTTCTTCGCATACAGGTATCATATAACTAATGTAATCTTTCGGAAAACTGAATCCATATAATATGTATTCTCTATTGATCTTGAAAACTACAATTCACCAACCATCCTCCTAATTTACGTTATTAACTTCAGTTTATTATATGTATTGTTAAGTACAAAGTCTCTTGGTTTGCATGTTAATGGGTTCAATTTTGGTATTCATAGCACATGGTTTTATGCCACTTTTAAACAAAAATCATGGCCCATATAATTAAGGTGTTATTCTTATAAACACATGTACAACTCAAAGTATATGGCTTACACTCCACTGAAGTTTTCACACTTCATGTAATACTTGTCTATAAAAATGTAAATGTTTCACATTATTCACATATGTTACACAATGATAGCATCTCGGCAACTGTCTGTTTGTCCAGTGATGAAAGGCTAAAGGACAAGATCTTATTAGAAAAAAGTACTACTATACAACGACAAGGGACTCACAAAAATTGTTAATTATTGATTGCTCAGGACAGCTCACTACCACTACTAAATCATCGATTGGAATCTCGGCAATCGATTGATATTGATTCAGCACGTGTGTGATGAAGGACTTTGGCAAATCATTCGCTGTTGTTTCAGGCTGCCTAGTTTTAATGTAAAGAATAAACTTGTATATGATTACTATCAAGTGCATGGCTTCTTATGATTGAATGATTCAAATTTCATAAGGAAGTTATGTGCATTTCTTATATTTTTATAATTTTCTCAAACTGGTTAGCAAGACAGATGGGAGCAACTAACAACTTCAAAAAAATCAATCGCACAAACTATAAATCCTGATTGTGTAGAATTTTGATTCGCAACTGCCCCTACACTGATTTGTGAGTAAAAGCTAGAATATCTAACAGCTTGGCACAACAAAATAAATATAAAAAAATGAGAGGAAACTGTACACAGTCAAACCTCTTTTTCAGATAATTTCTCCCACTGTGATAAATGCAGGTTGTCAAAACCATTAGGATCCCAATCCCCACAATCCTCGAATTTTAATTATTTGCAAATCAACTTGCAAATCTGAGCGAGAGAAGGTTTCTGCATGGAATTTAAATAGCCAACGAAATATGTTTTGCCAGTCTCTCTCTGACCACAACAAATGAACGCGAAAAATCATGCCATTCTCACTGACGCGTCTGATCCTCTTCAGAATATTCGACATCTACTTAAACTGTACTACAAAAGAGGATCCTAGTTCCTAGGAAAAAACGACTAATCTGTTGTTGTACTCGCAAGATATAATTTCCGCAGACATTTTCCTCGTTTGCGTGTCAACTGACAAGACAACATAGCATTGGAGTAAATGAGCCGGTGATGACTATGATGATGATGGGTAATTTGAAAGATAGTCTGTGAAAATGGCGAGAGTGGATGGCTGCTGCGGTCACAAAAGTTTTCCAAAAGTTGAATGAGATGCCAACAGCTCACATTACATCACACTCTATATATGCTATCCCTATCGAATCTTGTTTCAGTTTGGCAAACAACGGTTTGGCAATTGTCATAAAAATTGAGAACTTGATCACTTGTTATTATTAGACATTCACTTTGGCAATTCTAATTTAACCCAAACCCTTTTGTGCAGAAATTGTTTTTCGTCTGGAAAATTACATTAAATACAGTACTGTCAAAAAATAACACTAAAACTGAAGGTTCTTATTGCACGTTGATGGTTTCATGATAGTATACATTTCAAATCAATCTCACTCAACTCAAGATATAACGAGAGATTGATTTGTTATAGCTGGTTGGGTTAAATAATATGTTAGTCTAAGAGGTTAGACACCAATCTTTCGTCATCATACAATGAAGCTTGCACAAAATAAGCAAGTTGACAATTTTTATATCCTGTGCTCATAAAATATCATGGATAGGCAAACCATGAATCAAGGAAAAACTTGACCATATCACTAATATACCAATTACACCATAATATAACCGCGAATTACCTAAATGAAATTATTTTTTTGGAAAAATATGCATTTGCCAAAGGGATTTTTTATGTATTTGCCAACTATAAAGACGAGTTTGCTAAATTAAATCAACACACTATTCTAATGCAAAAAAATATTTGCCAAGAATCCAAAGGTTAACGACATGATTGATACACAGTTACCAAATTTTATGGGCTTGTCCCTAGTTGGTCCTATCAATAAAATTGATTTAGAAAAAAAATGTATGCTTTCATGTCGTATGAAATTTTAGGACCTGTTGTTTCAAAATGTATATCAAACTCCAATCCCACCTAAGAACTTCAACTTACACACTCCTTTCAACTTTTTAAATTAATTAAATAGTTTAATTGGCACTGAACGCTATGCTAAATCCCGTTGTGTAGCGAGTGGATTCACAATGTTTCATTTTTCTCAAAGCAGGTAATGAATTTTATTTCTATTTTGCGCTTCCGAGGTATAGTTTACTAGAAACTGGAAGGAAGTGTCTATGAGAGGTCTACAGCTTTTTTTCCTCTCATCTATCGCATAGCGTGTGTTGCCGTCACTGATAAGATAAACTTCACTTTGTCCTTCTCAATAAACAAACCTCATGAAATAAATGCATAATAATCTCAGCATGTAGAAGTAGAGGAGTTTCTTTCTAATAGCTAATACTGTTATGTTATAACATGCGAATATAATGACTTGTTGATGGAATTCTATTGTTATTATGGTGTTTTATGAAAACAAGCAGATATTCCAAAGCATTGATAAATACAAGTTGTAGTTAAAGAGGGGAACAAAAATGCATCACTAGTCAGTAAATAATCAGACGGGATTACCAGGTAGGCCTTGCAATAAACCTTTCCTCTTAAGAAAACGACGTTATATACTGTACGGCGTCTATCCAAAAGCCAAAGTATAGTGCGTAATATAGGATGGACTTTTATAGAAAATCATGACCACGTTTTGAAGGATAAATAAGTAATGTGCAGTACAGGTGTGTTGCTTATGACTTTTTTTCTATTAAAATAAAGCGAGAGTAGACTGAAGTTGGGTTTCACAAAAGGAGAGAGTATTTTTACGTCAGTGTACCAGTTTTTTTGACTGTGCATTGGCTTGGCCATTGCCAGATTCCTTGAACCTGTTTAGATTTCAAGGTACTGCAGTTCAGTCCTAAAGGGGACCATTTAGATTGGGACTGGTCGGGTGTGTACTTTTGGAGACGGGAAACAAGGGCCTGCTGAATTATTTGAGGTGAACTATACAAGTCTAAAATTGAATGTCATGGAACAGTACAAAATATTTTTTGGTTTAGAGGCTATTTTTAAATATGGCATCGAAATGTCCTGCGGACAAAAAGGTAGATTCTGCGGAAAAAGGTACGTTTTGCGGACGAAATTAATTTTGTTTTTCGTCCGCAGGAACTACCGTACCAAAAAATTTGAGGAAGTTCTTGCGGACGAAAAAATTGTACAAAATGGCTGACATTATTTCAA
>JAHZNA010003142.1:0-19283 GCA_027743935.1 Sinodicranocentrus sp. ZH6 | reverse complement strand
GAGAGAGACGGAGAGGGTGAATGAGAGAATAAAAAAAATATTATCATCCTAAGACTCTCATACAAGCCTTCTTTTGAAAAGAGTGTAACAGTAGAAAAATCGGCAATAATAATCGCAATAATAGCCGGAATAAAAAAGCCAAAGTGGAAGCAGCTTTAAGGATAATGCACTCCACTCCGCTTTACTGCTCAGAATGAAGAAAAAAACGCTGATCCGTCCACCCGTCTGCTTGTCCATTCGGTGGTAGAGCACCGTCTAGTCTCCTTTTGAGTGAGATAGATGCTCACAGCTCAACAAGGTGAATGTGAATACTTACAAGTGGATAGAGGAAAGACCGTGTCGAGCTCTACACGCATATTTATATTTACTGGGGATGCACATGGGAAATGGAAAACATGAACAGAAATTGTATACCTCTCGAATACAACCCCCATTTTTCTCATAGATGTTAACAGTTTAGCTCTCTCTTTTAAGATGTTCCTACCTTAGAAATGATACAGGGATGATGTTTAGCTAAAATTCTTATAAGATAATATGCAGACATAATAGGAGGAGAGGATTGGCTTACATGGTATGATATTTTTTGATGTCGGCTCTTCATCCATAGATTTCAAGTCCGTGTGGATAATGAACGCTTATGAACTTTAAAATGTACCGAAATTCGTCCTTCTCTAGGAAAAAAACAGGATGTGAGTGGAGGACGTGCACTGACAGTAACCGTAAAAGTATACAGTGTTTACGCTGACATGTAGTCAATATATGTATACAAGTGAATTGGGATATTATTGGTATTTGTGTTGGGATATTTGGTATATAATGTCTACTCTGTATCATCAACATTATCATCTCATATCGCATCTCGACCTAGGCATCCCATGTAAATCAGTGTTTGCCTGAGACAGGCGGAAAAGTCTGTGTAGTTTTTCTTGTTGTTGCACACGAGCGGGTGAAGGAAGATGTTGAAAAAGAATGCCAGAACAGCATCTTGTGTGTATCTCCTATTGTCTATTTGGTATTGTGGATTTGACTCAAGTGAGAATACTTTGTAAGTCAAGAAAGTTTACATGGTTTTTTCCACCACCGCGACTCACTATTCCATTTTTGACGTGAGGAGGATATGCTTACACTCGTTGAAGTATCGTCATCATCATTACACTCGTATACATTCTTTACGTGTGTGAAAGAGTGTGTGTATGTGCATCAGTCTATTTTGCGCTTTTTTCTTATAACTATTATTCTGAGAGAAGAAGAGAAGAAAAAATGATACAACTATGTACCGTTTCATCTCTCTGTCAATTTTCGAGTTAGTAAACGGTGCATTTTGGCCAAACTGGCGAGCACCAATGAAATCATCATCTTCATCACTTCGTCGTCGTGGTATGTGTGATGTTTAAAAAGCGTGCATGCGTCATCTTCTTCTGTTGTTATGTTGTTTGAAAGAAGCAGCAGCGGTGGCACATGATCATTATGGATTTAATAAGGAAGACGAGGAATGCAAAGCGGTGGAGAGAATGCATTGCACTCGCATCGTGACTTTTTGTCGACACAGGTCGAATTACTAGGAAATGCTTGTATGTGAAGTTATGCATGTTACGAGTGATGTGGTGCAATGTATCATGTAATGATCTGCAGAGATTGACTTATGTGTCGCTACTACTGTCCTCTGCGAAAATCGATTTTGAAATGTTAAGTTATGCGCCAGTGTAAAATGAAAAGAAGTAATTTAGACTAGCTTTAGAGGTAGGTATAGTTAATCTTATTGGTTAAAAATGTTTGGTATGCATATTAGGATGTAAAATATAAATGCGCGTATTTGTTAATTTATCCGTTGACACAGAACATCCGTCAAAATAAGCCATTGGCACGCACTTCACAAGATGAATTAGTCATAAATTACTTTTAAATGAAAAAGCATATTTGTTTGTCCAATAGTCTATTAAAGCTACAATCGTCCTTCACTCCAACCACGATCCTACTGGTATTACAGGAGTTTCGTTCTAAACGACAATTTTATGGATGTTATGACCGCTTCTTTTCTGTCACTCATTTACAATTAGAACCTCCTCAATACTCCCTCAATTCATAAACGTATCCAAGTCAAAAGGCGTTTCCGGACCGTCATAAAATTGCTTACAGCTGCTCATCCTGTAAATATCCAAGCATGTCCTCTTTTGCTTACAATAAAAACTCCTCTTAACACTCACATCATCTTTCTGTACAAGGTTGACCTAGACATGAATAACAAAGCAGATGCATATATACAGCTCCCTTTAGGTATCCATGTTTATCTATTTCTTCTGCATGCAAGCCACTTTTAACTAGAGTAAACAGCATTTACGGCTTAAGGAGCGGATAGCTCTCAATCATCCATTCTTGTATGCACACTTACAGGGAAAATCCCATGCTAAATGGCCCTTTCACACTTGCTTATCGTTTTATGATGCATGAAATAACGACAAAGTGAATGGTGCAATGTGCAATGTATTATGGTTGCGGTGCAGTACAGCGATTTTCTCTTTTTCTCTCGCAGCCCCGTTAACATAAGCTAAGATGATTCGTAAAATGTGTAACTCAGCGGTGAATACATGTTGCTGGAAAAAAAATCCTAAAATCATACCTACGACTTTCCCACTTTGTTTTCTTCCAGTCATCAAATCACTCATCGTGTTTGTATCTTCAAAGGAAAAAAAACAAATTGAGTTGTTTAAATGACAGGGAAAGTTGAAACTGAATGAAGTTTTTTTTCTCTCTCTCCCCTTGTTGAAAAAACAACAACAATTAAATTAGCCCAAGCATCTCTAATCACTTCATAAAGGGCTGTAAATCCAAAAGAGAAAAAGTGTGAATGCAGCCACACATGTAAAATGTGAGTTTTGTCGTGTGTGCTCAAGCTAAAACAAACTCGATATTTTACCATCACAATCCTCATCCATCGCATCACCCTGAAAAAAACTGGTTGATGTTGATGCCAATGATGATGGCGTCTAGCTAGGCTATAACCTTTCCACAAAACTGTTCCTCTTAAGCTGGAGGGATTCGCGGAAGAATTTGCAAAATGCAGTGCAGTTAAGCCAAATAAATAGTAAAACTGTCAGAATTAAAGGAGTAAAACTGTACAACTAATGTACTGTCTTTTGAGCCTCACTCTTATAACTAGAAATTGATACAGGGAAATATATCTCACAAAGAAGTGAATAAGTTCGAGGAAAAGTGGAGGCGACAGGAGGAGATGGTAAAAAACAAGAAATACCAATAACCCTTGAGTACGTATTTTGTACAGCGTAAAGAAACCACAGATAAGAGTGCATTCTGCATCCATCCTCGCGTGAGCCCAGTGAGCATACCGGGTTTCTCTGAAAAGTCAAGCGAAAAAGATATCTGTCTGTCGCTCCTTTCCCTGCTATGTGTGTGCTCTCCACATATCTGATTAAGTAACACTGGCAGAAAACACAAGGAATACGACAAGTGTTAAAAAGTGAAGGCACACATATACACATACACTCACCAAACAAGACAGAATCAAACTCAGAAAGTGGAAAACACTGCAAAAGTGTAAAGTTCTCAAGCTCACAGAATAACAAGGAAAAAGTACAAGATACATTGATATTCCTCTTTTGCTCACGGTGTGCTTTGCCATGCGAACATTTTCGTGTTGATGATGATGCGCTCACTTCACTTGTAAATGTTGCATAGTCTCTCTCTCTCTCTCTCTCAGCCTCTCTTTTTCCCTTATGCAATATAATCTCATGCATGAACATTTTTTTATTTCTCCGTATAATCCTTATACCTATACATATAAACACATTCCACCAAATAATCCTTTATTTTGTGGTGATATAACAAGACACATTATGCATTATGCTCTTCTCCAATCTATACAAGAGCAAAAGTATAAAAACATGCAAACATATCAGAGACGCCAGAGAAGACTGCAATTCTTCCACTCATCATCCTCATATTTACTACCACTTTTTCTTCGGGAAAGGTATCGCACTCGTGTTTCGCTCGCAAAGACATTCATTATTGGATCGGGGGATGTATTAAAATAATGTAAAAGCTTGCGTTTGACGTTTCCCTTCTTGCCAAACTGCTACCATGATAATAACACTCAACACTAATACAAAAACAAGGGGTAAAAGAAACAAGGATATTTTTTTCATCATGATACACCACCACCTTTCTTACCTGGTCTGCCGCTCGCTCCGTCGGTCATCGTATCACATCGTGTTTTTTCTCTCTCTCCTTGTCAGTTGCTAACCACACTGTGTGGAAAGGAGTTTTGCGAAGAGAGAAGAAAATGAAAATGCAAAATATGTAATGATAATGATGGGATCATTGCATGGCATGTCAACTCTGCTCACCTAACCATTCCATGCTATTATGTACACAAGAGATTACAACTTTTTTTCATCATCATCATCTAGAAGGGAATTCACTCATTTTCCCCCTTTATCTTTTCCCCTTTTCGTCTTATTTACCAGGTAGGTGGATTATTGCATATCATCATCACTTTGCAGTATCACAGATCACCATCACATCGCTCGGGATTTTTTTTCTTGTTGGATAAAAGTCGGTTTGTGTTTGATATACACATGAAGGGAGGGAGGATGGCTAATATGGCTCCTTATTTTTCTATAAAAGCTTGCTCAGGTGAGGAGGGCATGCACCTAGAAAAAAAGCATTCTATCTTCGTCATCATCATATCATCTATTCTATTTTACCTGCTGCTACTGCTATCATCATGTTGTTTTTTGTTACCTTATTATTGTGTTATTTGAGAGTAGTTGTGAAACGACATATCATCCATCTGGGTTTCACCCGTGTATTATTTTTTCTCGGTTGATGAATTTTCCACCTTGTATATTCATCTGGCACTAGTTTCATCGCCAAGTGTGCGGATCGGCTTTTTTCATGAAACAATGGATAGTGCAAGGTCGATTATTATTGGTAAATGGGAGGAGCTATCTTATCACGGAGGAATTATGCATATGGATGATGAATTTGGACGTGAGGTGGAAAATGCATTGAAGAACTATGGAGAAAAAAATTCAGGGTAATTATCTCGTGCGGAATATTTCGGAGAAAGGGATGCAGATGAGTAGGGGGGAAAATGATGCAATTTTTTATTTAGTTTGAAAACTTGTTGTTATGATCTTCTTTGTTCATTTCAAGCTAAGGGGATGTGTGTATATTTGTGTCCCAAGAAATGAGTGAGTCGACGGGTTGATTAGTTTTTCTGCATAAAAAGAAAGAGGGTAGAAACTCCTTGGAACAAAGTGCTCATGCCTGGGTTTATCCTGAAGAGAAAAATAAAATAAACACATGGATTTTTTATGATAACTTGAGAGTTGAAGGTTTTACGGAAGGAGAATCAGCGCGAATTTTATTATGGTAAAAAAAGGATCTGCCAAGTCAAATGATTTTTTGTCGTCGAGAAGTATGCTTACACAGTAACCACCTTTGGTGATGAAAGGGGAGACGATCTAAATTGGAATTTTTTGGTGACAGACGACTGGCATATGGAGAAATTATAAAGTTTTTTTTGGCTTAAAATAGCTTAAAGCTACCTGTCTCACAGACAAGGGAGTCACGACAGTCAGTCATCTCATGCGCAGCCGACATTCTTTGTGAATATCCCACGCCTCTCTAAATTCGGGAGTCTTGGACAGACTCAAGGATTACCCAAGAGGTTAGATTTAATATGGAAGAAGGTAATTCCATAAAGTGCATTTTTTACACAATACAAAATACGTTCTTTAAGATTTTTCCTCATTTTTGGAAAAAGCATTGCATCGCACGTAAAGCTGTTAGAAAGTGCGTCAGAAAATCTTTTGGGGTGCACTCCTGTAGGTAAAATATTCAGAAACTCGAGCATTAACATAAGTACAAGGATAAAATAAGGAAAAAAATAGAAAATGTGAGGCAAAAAGATGAAACCATTCCCTAACCCTAAGAAATCTCTGCATTTTTCTGGCTTGAGAAAAATCTGTTTTGTAAGAGAATCCGTGAATTTTTAAACTGTTCAAGAGAGAGGTCGAGGAAAAATGTGGACGGAATTGCTACACACAGAGTGACTTGGAAAGCTTGCGCCTTGTTGTGTGAGTTCTAACTTGATTGGGATTTTTATGCATTTGAAAAAGTGTCGAGTATGCAGCCTACTTTGTTTCCTAATATTTCTCAAGTGTAGCATTCCCATTTGCTATCACTCCCTTCTCGATGGGACATGGCACGCACACGAGGCAACTGTCCAATATACAAGTTTCATTCTATAATAATAATAGAACGGTGATAGGAATGATGATGATGATGATACGTATGTTGTCTTGTGGAAGAACGTAGATCGTCTTGAAAGTATTTTAAGACATAGATTGCATCCATGTAAACATACAAAGGCAGTCTGTCATTCTGGCGAATGCAGCAAAGAGAAAATAGGGAGTGCAGTAAAAGGTCCTAGAAAAAAAAATTGGAGGAGAGAGACAAGCATGCATCAAGAGTGCATGTGTTTCAGTGTCTCACTCTCTACGAGATTATGCATATTTTTGCCGGAGACATAGGGGAAAAGTGACGGAGAGTGAGTGAGCCAGAGAGTGAGATGGGCACACTTGCACTCCAAGATATTTTCAGTTTCTTCCGTTTTCCCTCGCTGACTCTCTTATTATTCCCAATATATATCCCCCATGTCCACATAAGATTGCACAAGGCATTCCTCAATAAACGCCGGATATCATTTACTGTTAGATGGATTCCTCGCACTTTTCCTTCTTGATTTCTTTCTTCCTTCGACAGAAGCCGGGTGAGTGAGGGAAAAAGTGTATCATCATCTTATCTCTTGCAGAGTCTCCTTTTCCTCACAAGCAATGCAAAATATCGTCTTGTTTGATGCATACACATTTTTCAATGACAAAAATAGATATTCCCCACCGTTTTACATCATAAGACAGCTTTTAAAAAAATCTCTACTGAGAAACAACCATAAACACCAGAACACTGTTTCATCTCCTGCCTTCTTTGTTGTTATAACTTGTTATATGAACTGGGAAAAAACTCATATATATCTTGTAAATAGGCTGTAGAGGAGTCTCCTCCTTGCTACTAAATAGTCACACAAGAGCCGAAAAATTCGAATGGTGATAAGCTAAATATGTGCATGTGTGAGTGAGAAGCTGTTTTCTCGTAATGTGAACAACACGCCGCGCGTCTAAAAACGAAATTAGATTTCCTCTCCAAATTGATATAACGGGGGATGGGGAAAATGTATCTTATTCAATAAACAACAAATTTCCACTACACGGCTATACATGATTTGTGTTGTATTAAGTGTGTAGCTGGGAGTTATATTGTAAAGAAAAATATATTTAAATGTCTATTCCAACGGGATGCTTCTGTTTTCCAAAGAAAAAATGTTGACTGACTATATCAAAATCATCATCTTTCTCTCTTCGTATTTTTAAGGTTGGAAATAACCTAACAAGAGGAAAAAATCAAGATGATGATATGACTTATTTATATTTTGGCTAATATGCATATCCCATGTTGAGTTTCTATGCCAGAAAATTTTGCAAAGATCCGGATTGAGATCACTCGCCAAGAAGGAGAAGCAGAAAGGAATATATAAAAAACAGGAGTAACTTGTACAAGCTCTAGTAACAACTAGCATTATCAGCTTTTATACAAATGAATAACGTGGGGATGGATGGGTTTCAACCATTTTTCTCTCTTCTCTCTCTCTCTCTCTCTCTCTCGCTTTCGCACCAAAAGGATAAATAGGTTTTAACCATCTCATCATCATCATCAAAGGATAGTGATCATCATGATCCTCATCTGTTGTGAACAGCCAGATCCCATCGTAGTCATCAACATCGTCATCTTTTACTAGAGTCATATCAAGTCAGAAAGAACATATCGTCTCTTCAGTGTAACTATCCATTGGGCCCGTCAACTTTTTTTCAGTTTTTTTTCTTCATCAGTAAGCAGCCAATTTTCCCTTTCTTTTCAACCCCATCTACTCGCTTCCACGTTGGAAACAAGCTACACGGTGTACAAAATTTCATTTGTTACATAAAAAATTTGAGGGAATACGTGCATAAAACTGAAAAGTCGAGTTGAAAAAAAGTAACGTCGGAGCATGGATTTCTTCGGAGGAGATAAAAAAAATCAAGGGAGGCAGGCGTGGATTTTGCTTCGTTTCATTTTATTATCTGTATGAAGCATTGAGAGAGAGAGAGAGAAGGAAAAAAATGATGAAAACAAGTAAAGCAAACGCAACAGGCAAATGATTTAAGCTAATTTAGTTAGCGTTTCTTGCTCTTTCAGTCAGTAAGAGTACGAGACTGTGATACACCATTTGTAATCCGGATCGTCAAGATCAGCATATCAACATCACCATCAACTACTTTTTTTGATGGGGATGCACTATGTGTAATATCTCACCCGAAGTTTTATGTTCTTGATGATAAAGGGTTATGTACGTGATTCTCCCCTTTTTCGCTGGAATTCTTCACCATTCACCATATCATATCAATGTAATAAATGTGCAGTGTGCATATTAGTATGTTTGGAATATCACCCATGCTGAGACTGTCTATGGTTCAAGGGCTTCTTGGCAATTAATACTCGCTTTGCTAGTTTTCTCCTTTTCCTCACTTTCCATGTATTTGCAAAGGGAAGTGGATAAGTCATAATGCAATAGTTGTATATAATAAGACAATTCGTGCATGGCGATATGAACACATTTTTTCTCTCTTCATCAGTCTCTCTCTTGTTTTGATATCTCTTTAATAATATGTGAAAACGGAGAGGCTTACCTTGCAAAAAAAATCCAGGTAATAATAATCCTGCTGAGATGTAACATGTAGAAACGTGTCTATGTAATATATACATACTTTTAAGAGTATTGTAAAGGTTAAATTGTAGAAAGTAGAAAAAAGCCAGATTGTTAGCTGTACACATACTAATCATATTATTATTATGAGGTTGCTCTATAAACTAAGAGGGCCAAAACATTTTTTTCTCAAGAGAGAGAGAGAGAAAGAGTGAAAAAATGTACTCATCACAATTGGTGAATATCCACATACAAACACAATAATCATTCTTTTGGAAAATGGGAGGTGGATTGGCCAGCAACCTCACAAGAGGATGAGTATTCCCTTGTCATATAAATATATATGCCTATGTCTACTGGATATATTTATGCAATTATATACCTACACATGTATACAATACCGGTTAGGTATTTGTAAGAAGAGCAAGAAGAAGAAAAAAATATAGAGAAGCAAGCAGTCGGTGGTGTTGTCTGCTCCCGACAATAATGTGATGATGATGAAGGCAATGATAATCATGCCATTATGATGATGATATTCTGGAATTTGTACAAGTGGACTTGTTCCACCTTCTTTAGTCTGTACACCATACACATTTTGAGACATGATTAAATCTCTTGCTTACTTTACTTTACATGATATGACGATCCTCATCAAACACATATGTATATGCTTACTTATCCACACAACAAAGTGAAAAGACTAACTCATCCTGAAAAAAGAGAATAAAATCCTTTATCTCACCCACAATCTGTCCATATGAATAAAAAGGGGATAAATAGCGAAAAAGCTACTGGAAAAGTATATCCTTATAGAAGACGAGAGGAAAAAAACTAGCTTTGAGATGATGAAGAATAGAAAAGAAAATGAGAAAGAAGAATAGCGCAATGAGTTTGGAAAAACGATGAGAAGAAATCTCTTAAATAAACTATTAAACAAGTTATAGACAGCTACACAACTTGTTGTATGCAAAGGGAAATGAGCAAAGCGAGACTTGAGTGAAGCTAAACCATGTAAAGCAACAAAGGAAAGAACGTCTGTTTACGTCCATGTGGGGAGAGCTGCTGACATGAAGAAAAAATCCTACAAAGCAATAACATCTCTCGTTTACTCATACGCATGCATAATATCGACTTATGCTCACTTTCAAGGAGTGGTATTCGATCGGAGAATTAGCTGGATAATAAGGTGGATAATGTGGAAGCGAGAAATGTAATATTCAATTTTTTTCTCTTAAAACTTCTCTCCTCTTCTTATAAAGATGGGAAATGTATATATGCCTATTTGATAAGTAGCAAATGTGGACTGGTGATATATCATTATATAAGATGTTGTTAAAGGGATATTTTATGGTGGTTGCCACCTGAGAATGAATCTTGATTATAGAGTTGATCGATCGCCATCTGCCTACACGAATTTGGAGAAAATGGGAGATAGCATGGGAAGAAAAAACCGCATATAATGTATTTTTTATATCACTGACTAGAGTCATTTTACACGAGAAAATGTACTCGTATTGGTTTTCAACTCAATTGATGATGTTCGCCATTATTGCATTTTTTGCTGGAGAATAGCTTAAAATGATTTTATATTGTGCGGCATGCTTTAAAGAGGTCATATAATAAAATGGCTATCTGTAGGAAATATGCAGTTTTCATTATGAAAATATTCTCTCTGTCTTTTCTCTACTTGTTGCAATGATAATGACCAGGATGATTGTTCTTTTGGTTCCAGTCACAATCATCATCATCACTTGAAAATGTTTGCAGACATTAGCTCTAAAGACAAGATTACACATTTTTTGTCCTCTTCATGTTGCTCACGCTCAAGTAAAGGAATGAGAAAGGGGCTTTTGTTCAAAAGAAATATTCTAATCTTGCTCTTTCCCATCTTGGGCAAAAGCAATGAAGTCCAGTCATCTCAAAAAGTTGTTGGAACTGTGCAGATTACATATTTTATACTTTAGAATATCACCAAAAGGCATTTGACTTCAGTTTATTGTGCACATATAGAAGATTATATGCATATGCATATCAACCTCCTCCTGCAGCCTGATAATCTTCTTCAACCAAGGTATAAAAAAATGTGGAAGATTTTTTTACAGAGCAATGCAGTAGGGTTTGAAGTTAAAAAAAAAGTTTTGTTGGATGTTTTTTAAAAGGTGAAAATATGTAGTCGGACTTTGTACATAGGCTTCTTCCAAATGTGCATATGATATGACAAGAGTGATGGGACGATGATGATTTGGATAATATGCCAAAGCCAATATTACGGTATTGCTTCACCTCCATAATAGCCTTCTTGTGTAGCACATGCAACCCCTCTTCCATCACATGTAGTTATATTCCTAATATGAGGTCGGTGGTGATGGTGGTTTTTTTGTTGGAGCAACAATTACTTGAAGATTTTCTTGCCGGTAGGCACCACACCGGGTGAGTAGTCACAGAAGAGGAGCGAGCATGTTCCATATTATGTATACTTGAATGTAACCCGTATAAGAAATATGGATGTACTCATGGACAACAGATATAGTGGACATGTAACATTGTGTATATTTTTTTCTATCAAGACGAAGAAACGCGAAAGGAAACATACAGAGGCTGTGAAGCTGATCGTCAAGAGAGAGAGAGATTGTTAGTGAAATGTATGTGTTAGTTGAAGTGTAACCTTTTAGCCAGGTTATAACTCATGTAGCTATTACACAGTTCGGGTAAGATCGTCACTTGCACTATGACCATATCTTTTTAGAATCATAATATTCTCTCACATCCATATCCACAATAGTAGATAATATGGAAAAGGGAAAAATGCTCACCTTTTTTCGACAACGTTTATTATCACAAATGCATATAAATACAGGATAATATGTCTGCTAGGATTTCATACGAATATGTTTCTGTTGAGCTTTAATATGATGGAACAACAACATCAACAACATCACTCAACTCCACCAAGCCATATATCCTTTTATTCAAGTTGCTGCTCTCTCTCTCTCTCTCTCTATACGACCCTTCTCGTTTTGGTTGGTCGGCTAGTTGATGGTTTCTAACTAGACGCAAGAAAGAGAGAGATATATATATATACATACATGTACATTGTGTATCAAGAGGTGAAACTACTTTTGCATTTGTTTCAATTGAATTTTCTATCTGTCTGCTTGTCCACCAAAAAAGACTCAACCAAAGTGAGCAGACAAACGAGACGACGGACCACGAACCGACTCTTGTGTTTATCTTGATGCAATGTGTGTGCTCTGTGTGTAATAAGTGGAGTGAGTACACACTCACAACCACATGCAGATATATATCATATGTGACCGCGGGTATATATTGACTTTTTTTTCTCAAATGTCTACATAACATCTATCCCCGTATTAGCCTCAGTGGTACATGAATATGGACAGATATTTAAGGAGAATGAAAGCAAGGCGCACATGAAGGAGCATGTTGCTCTCTAACGTAATAACAATAATGACGGCGATTCCGACGATGATGATGCACAAGACGAGCAGCTCAAAAGAAAAGGAATACCTAGAGTACGTTCACTCTCTCTCGCAAAGGTAGTATGAGGGTTGGATTGGATGGCTTTGCTCATTCAGTATAATATTCCTAAATCCCTTCTTCTCCTTTTCTCGCATACGATTTACTTTAGTTAGTTAAAGTTTTGTGGGCAAAATGGTTTTGTAGCTTTTAGAAGAGAGAGAGAGGTGCATCATCAACAATATTATATCAGCATGTAATGATATAATGAGTATATGAGTGAGTGAACGGATGAACAAACACTTATTGAAGGAGGCAAAGGAAGAAAAGAGTGGAGCTAATCTCTCCTCCTGTTTTTGTTGCTCCTACTTTTTTTCCTCTAAAGAAACAAAACTAGAAGAGTCTCTGCCTATGTGTAGTGATGAGCAGAGAGAGAAGTAACATGATGATGATGATGATGATGATATGATATAACTTGTTACTAAACTAATATATATTCCTTTACATCACAATATTACAGTTGAGATAGGTATAATGAGTATATTACCTAGAGAGAGGATTTTATATAAATGTCGAATGTGGTGGACCTCTCGAAAAAAATGCTAAACTGAATACTCTTGATAATATTCAACTTTGAAATGAGAAAATGGTTGCTTGCTTCACTTTTTTCTTTAGAATATATGGAATTTGACGAGATATGTCTAGAGTATATCTTATATAGGGAAGCGGTATATTAGACTTTTCCACAGTGTTCGGCTGACACACCTGAGAACATATCGTAGCTGTGTAGAAAATGATCGAGTAAGACAAAAATGATGAAAAAAGATGAAAGGGAAAAAAAGGACAAGTTTTCATAAACATACAGATCCATCCAGTTCCACATCTTCTATTTATCCTTGTGTGTACTCTGTTGTATGCTTTATGGTTGTAGCTTTTAGACAGAAAATTGAACATTATATTGGAAGAATTTTTTTCATAACAATTCATCATGAATAGGTGCAATCGGGAAGAAAAAGGGAGGAAGCGAAGAAGATAAAATTCTATTTTTCAGTTGAAAGAGGAAGCAGCAAAAAATCCTTTATGAGTCTTTGATTTTTTGTCTTATTGAGATGAAGAAAATATTCATTTGTGTGTAACTTTATAAACTTTATGTTTTACAAAATGGCTCATCATCATTGAGTACTTGAGCTAGAGTGTTATATGCTCACTTTTTGGAATGTACCTGATAAGAAAAAAATTCTTTTGAAATGGTACCCGTTCTAATATTCACATTAATAAACCACCCTAATATGATGACGAGGGAAGAGAGTAATGCACTGAAAGTGGTGCAAGCATTTTATAAGCAATATCTAATATTGTATCATCCATTTTTTTTCATATTTTTCGCCCATTTAACTCCAATCTTTATCAGGATCCATAATATGAAACTAGCCGTGGATCTCAAATGCTAACGTTTTGTCGACGGACGGACATTGCTTATTGGATTTTTTATGCATTTTTTCCCTTGAAGATGAGAAAAATGGATAATGATACAGTTCGCAAAAGCTTCTCCACTTCCATCTTTTGTATTTATTGCTTTAATTTTAGAAGAAGAAAAAAACAAAGGCATTATCTTCCAAGAAATTTATGTTATTTTAGAAAAATGCACCACCACATAGTTGAGTAAAACGGCTACCTTGCTCTATTCTCCTGTTGCTCAATAAATGTTTAATGAAAGGATTTCGAGTGTAATCCATACGTTATATGAATTTCCCTCGAAACGAACTGCATATAGATTAGGATTAGCGAGTTGAAAGAGGAAATTTTCATATGTGCAAAAAAATCCTCTCTGTACTCAAACTAGTGCACAGGATAGATTGGGATCTAAAAAGGATTCACTTCTTTGTAACAGCCTCTAAAAATGTACTTGTAAGTGTGTGGTTGTGGTCATGAAGGATTCGAAATGAATCTGTTTTTTTATCCATCTATCGTCATCCCTTTTTTTCTCTCGTCCAGTCAATTTCGTTGTCTGTGCAGCTAAATAATTTCCAGCCCTTTTAGAGTGTTGAATGCACCTCATAATTTATATACGTGTCTGAGCATAGGTATCCTTGTCTATCATTTATAAGTATATCAGTGTAACTATCAAAAGGATCAAAGTGCATTCATGCTTTTTGGAGTGCGAGAGATGACCACATTTTATTGGCAGAAAAAAGAGACATAAATATTTACTTGGTGTTTTTGGACCATCAAGGAAAAACGACTGGTACGTAATAAGGTAGTAACAGAAGCTGATGTAGTAGTAGGTGTATATCACACACATCTCTCCCCTATTACCCCACACTTTTATCCAATAAATAGATGTGGTGTTGGTGATGATGAGATGTGCAAATAACATGGCATTGAGAGCAAAGCGCAGTCAAGCAATAAAAGGAAGGAGCGAGGAGGATTGAGCAATGGGATGTAAATGTGTATATAAAAATATTTTTTTGACATGCCACACTCCCAACATTGATATCTGACTGAAAAGAAGATGGAATCAAGGAAAGTAGAAAAATATAAATGTTACACCGAAGCTGGATCCATGTACAGTATTTAAGTATGCAAAAGCATATTATGCAAATTGTAAATAACTCTGAACGTGTGTGGGTATCTGTGTGTGTGTTTTGTCTGCTGGATTGATATGCACAGTAGCAAACAAGGAAAGCTACTAATTCGTGATGTGATTTTCATATGTACACTTGTGTCTATGTGCACAGACTGCATTACGGCTCCACACAGAGAGACGGCTAGTTGATATATGTATCAAATGTAACTTGAGTACGAATCCATCTCTAATTTCTACAAGATTCATAATATTTGTAAATAGCCAGATCACGTCTTCATCTCTTGACTCTGCAAATGGATGATAATGATGGTGGAAAAAGGATGAGAAAAATATGTGATGGATGACGAGCTGCTTCTTTTTGGTGATGTGATATCATTTCGGCTACCCTCCATTTTTTTCTGCAACAGTCATCAAGCAAGATTTGAATGAGGAGAGGGATTTCAAATTTCAAGAGGACTTCTTGTCATATTACTAGGCTAATGTATGGAGATATCACTGGGCAAAAAGGCAGTGCCCATTGTGGACCTCTTGTCTTGCATTATTTGCAGTCAAGCATGCATACATCCTCTGAGTGCTTTGCATGTGATACGAAAATTCCTTTTCATGATGAGCCAAGTTATTTGCCAAGGTTAGTTACGATACGATACGTTTCCCAAAAGAATTTTTTTTTCTCCTGTCAATCTCTCCTTAGACTTGTCCACATCAGACAGTAGTGGAGGAGGAGATGACGACAAGAAACACAAGTTCCTACAAAGAATAACATTAGCAAAGGGAATTTTTTCGATAAAAGTTCAAACTAAGTCGTTCAGCTACTCTTTTTCCTCGTTGCCGACGGAATTTGAGATTTCGATAGAATGCGAATGCCATGGTGGCAAAAGTGGTGAAGCCATAGCAAATAAACGTAATCTCATCATCATGATCAGATCACCACCACCGCCATAGACATACCACCCCGCTAACATTTTTTCAACTTCATCATCACATCCTTGTCTTATAAAAATATACAAGTGAGTGCACACACAGCTCAAACAACACACACATCACTTTTTTTCATGCATCTCTATTCTCTCATTCTTGAAAGACAAGAGAACTACAAAAAATCTGCTATCTTGTCAGCCTACTTGGCTTTTTTTCTTCTGGGTACGACGACGGAAGCGACCGCCTTATCTCTCCTGGCGAAAAAAGGAATAATGAATGAAAAAGGGCGAAGTTCTATTGGTCACTTTGCGCTAAAAAAGCTAAAACACTTGAATTTTATCTACCTCGCATCTCTAATCCCCTTTTTTCGTATTTTTTCCTCAACCAAAGATCTAGTCACGGTCTGTAAGATATTAACAAAGCTTAGATCCGCGACTCCAGAAAAAATATCTAGAAAATTTTTGCTCAACATTTTAACCCTCCTCTACACGATAATCTGTGTAGTTGCAAATGTTTATAAATTATGATATTGTAATGGTCGTTGTTTCAATGGCCGAAGAAAAAAAGAGATTTTATAGTGTGGTTTCATATGACCATTTTGATGATAAAAAGCAGATGTAAGAAAGGAAGAGAAAATATCCCTGGGATGGTGAGCATGTGCCGTGGAAGACATATGCATGCACTTTATAACAAACAATACAGATGCTTATGGTATATTCATTCAACGCTTCTCTCTTCGTCCTCCGACGCAACAGTCGACGAGACGGTGAAAGAGAGAGAGAAGAGGGGAGAGCATACTAGCTTTTTTTGGTTTGCAGCAGTTGTGCACCAGAGTCGAAAGGAGCCAACCATCCACTGTCGACTCAAGCCCGAAGGGAAAGGAGCGGGAATCTCTTGTAAACTTGTGTCTTGGCACGTGGCCTATCATCACACAATATACAAGGAAGAAAACACCAACAAAGATGTTGCGTCAAGTCAACGAGCATACGCGTACGAAGGAGAGCATAATGCATGTTATTCATTAGAAAGCTTAAAGCAGAAGGTTGGGGATATGATTATTTAGGGAAAAGTTATTTATTCACATTTTCCTTGTTTCTTATGGATTATCGTGGAATATTAGAGTTGAGAAGGGTTCTCACACAATAGCCTATAAGGATAATATGTGAAAGGGTACAGACATTAGGAAATGATGGGGAGTGTTATCTAGTCAATAAAAGTCGTACAGAGGATATTATAAAGCATTATATCAAAACCGTGTAGTGATGCTGGTAGGAGGTAGACAAGAATGGGTGTGCTGATAGCTTGAAAAGAAATATTTCACATAGCATCCGTTACTGAAGGAATATCTTGTGCTGAAACCACATTTTTAGGGAAATGTGTTCGTACTTAATTTGCTTTATCTGCAGCTAACTCTTCATTTTCAATTGTTTTTCCCCGAGAAAAATATTTGCTTAATCGTCAGATCAGCTTGTAACAAAATTATTTTACTCGTTTTCTTTCAAACCTGAAATGCTCGTATGTGTGTGTATGTTTAAAAATTCGGAGGATTTTACGTAAACATGGAAAATCATTGCCTTGATATGTGTGCCTATATATTCTCATAATCAAAGTACAGAATTTATGAGCAGGCTTTCAATACTTTATCAGATTTTCTGAGCGAACACGTACTCGTAAAAGCATTCACGACAACACTCCATAACATCCCCCACTTCCGCTGTGTACACCTTGCCTTGTAATGTGTTGCACTCGGAATTCATTAATATTATAAGCATTCATTCAACCCACACACAGCCTCTCAGTTTTTTCCAAACTACCCGCATCTCTGTGTATAGTTCACCTTTCATTTCTAAATAATAGGAAACCAATGCAGTAATCCTTCTCTTTGAACTCTTGTGTTACATGTCAGAAGGGACGTGAGCTGAAATGAGTGGGTGGGCGGATGGAACTATAGAACGGTGTAATATACTTTGGCAGTGTTTCCTCACTATCTAGTCCGGCAAGACGGAACGTGGATTTTTCAAATGCATAGGATAAAAGTTCCCACTCCAGTGTAGTCATAATCATTCATTTAATTTTTGTATAACGTATATCTACTCCGTGGAGCGAGTGAGCGAGCTGCTTGCACATGCCATTGAGAATGTGGTGATTATTTCCTTCCTGTAATAACACCATCAGGATTATAAAGTGGGAGAAAACAGGAGTGGATTATATCCACATCAACATCAACATGAGGATAATGAAATCTAGCCTAAGGTCAGATTATGAGGAACAAGAATGCTTAAATGCAAATGGAGGGATGCACTTTTTTTGATACATTTTTTATGTGGGCATGTGCAGCACACACCTTGTGTGGATTTCCACTGGAGGAAGTAATTGCATCTGTGTATGGAGGGATGAAAAGGAGGAATTTCTGTGCATGTGTTTGTGCTCATGCATGAGTGTATTTATCATGTCATCATGATTTCAACTAAGGCGAAGAGCAAAGTCGAAAGATCAAGATCTTTTTTGGATACTGCACACAACAATATGTTATGTTGGTATTGTATAAACTGGAAAGTTTTCTATGATCTTGTAAATGCGGAGGAGGCTCGCTCTCCTCTTCAAGGCATATGATAGCTTTACTATGCTGGTGTAAGATTCAATTGGGCAGTATGAGTTTCCTTATGGTGGCGTGCTGCTAGGAACATAATAATGGCAGATGTGACGATGAGAAGTTGAAGAGGCGGCTGATGAATGGAACTGAAATGAATCTCATCTTGTTTGCCTTTCCGGCTGCTTGTATTGAACACGCGTTCCAGGGTCTCGTATTCATACAATCTAGGAGTAATATGGTGGTTGGGTAATACTAACTACCTAATAATTACAGTTGGCTATGCTGGAGATCGGCTTCATCGTTTTCTACTTTTCAGAGGGATTTATTAATTTGTGAAGATTAAATTATTATGTTAAGCAAAAATTCCAGTTTGAATGCTAGATTAAAAGAGATGAAGGTTTCTTGGGAATATTCGTGAAAGAAATATTTATACCACATGCGTTTGTGCGATGACAGGAAAAGTCTAATTCGTTTCGTCAAACAACTGTCTTTGAATTACATCAGCTCAATTAGTCTTACGCATCCCTTACTAGAATTGTTGTAGTGTTCTGCAGTGTGTGTGTTTTTGATCTGCAGTGAACACGTTTTTCAATTTTTAAATATTCAACTTTAACAGCGTCAAAGTATAGCATTAGATTGTGGTATTTAGCCTGGAATCCATTTGATAGAGTGAAGGCGGATGCGGACTCTCTCAAAAACAATATTTTTCAATATCGCATACATTCCCAAAAAACAACAATGCCTAAGACTTGGACGCAGTTAGCACGTTATTTGTGAAACGATCATCGTTAAGATAATCACGGTCAAGTGTTTACACCTTTTTTAAGGTGTTTATTATTTTTCATCCTTACAAGGAATCTCATTTCTGTCATTTTACATGAATAACT
>JAHZNA010003141.1:0-11625 GCA_027743935.1 Sinodicranocentrus sp. ZH6 | reverse complement strand
ATGAAATGCATGAAAGTGCTTTTTAAACCAACAAAAACTCCTTGATTTACGAACACTTAAATCCTCACCTTTGCATAGCCCATTATTTTGGGGAACGTGTATGAGGAACAAAATTCAGGTACAATTCCAATTGACGGAAATGGGGTTAAAAAGAAAGCCTATACATAAATAACATATTTATAATTCCATCAATTCTACTTAAACATTGAAATGACATTTGCATATAAAAAGAATTTTGGTTACTTTATCACTGGCCAAAACTTGATCACAAAAAGGAAGCAATGTAGCCCCTGCCCCAATTGCTGGTCCATTCACCATTGCTATGATTGGTTTCCGACATTCGATGAATCCCAGCATAAGTTGCCGACTGAAGAAAAAAATCAGCTTTATACACCTACTACTCTGTCATACATCATTGTACTGTAAGTTTAATTCTTATTCATATTTCAACTTACTACACATATTTCCTAGTTTTTTCCTTAATTTCTGTAGTGGTTTGGTTTGCAGTGTGCCAATTGCTGAAGTCGTTTCCACTGGAGAAAAAATCCCCAGCTCCAGTTATTGTCACGATTTTTGTCGCAGTGTCGGAGTTGCTTTCGAAAAGTGCATTTCCTATCTTGTCCATAACCTATCAATGATTATGTAGAAAATACGTCAAGGTTTAACAAAAAACAAATTTGACATTGACACACATCATTTAATTCCGTACATAGATTATTTAATGATTCCTCCTTACTTCATACGTCATAGCATTCTTAGCTTTTGGACGGTTGAAAACCACATTTCGTACTCCATTTTCAACACTAACTAAAACACTATCAGCTGATGGAAGTACTGTCGTTCTGGAAAAATATCTATTTCCAATTGACAATCCATTTAAATTATTTTGATCCTTGGACAACTGCAAGACGCTGTTGCTGCTCAAGATAAGACGATTGGACAATCTTCCTACATGCAACAATTTCAAATGAAGAGTTGCCATTTTAACGTTTTATCCAGAACAATCAGTTTTCTAGTGACTGGTTGTAGAATAGTAATGGAGAAAAAAATCCAGAATGACACATAAACAAAGCACTCAAAACACAAGCAGCTGCTTACTTACACACTCACAGCTCCGGCTTCACTTCTACTCTACAGCAAACGAAAAACACGGACAAGATCTATTTCAAGTGAGAAGTATGGATGGATGCCGAATGAATGCATAAGGATGACACTATGACATAGATAATAAATAATAACTTAATTATAACTTAATATTTCAATGCTTACAAAATAGTTGTGTAGTTCAACTCAATGATGGATGGATGCAAGTAATATTTTCTTAAAACAATCAAGTTTTCGAGGACAAATTATATTGTAAGGAGTTTCCTCCCAATCTTGACTTTCTTTTTAATTGCCTTTTCATTCTCATAAAAAACAGTCACATCATCGTCATTAGGTGCCTCGGCAGGATTCCTAATATTTTTTACTTTATCGCAATTACCGGAATTACCATTAAAATCCCTATTGTTAACAACTTCAACTTGTTGAGCTGTAATTGGAATCCCGATGATATTAGTTGCCACTTGTTTTTCTATTGGAGTTCCTCCACTCCCGAAGATATTCTTTACGCTGTTATCATTACGAGCTGGGAGTATTTCAAAAGTCAGATTTTTAGTTGGAGGTGCTAGTGACGAGGAATGAGAGGATGAGTTTTTTTTATTTGCGATGAAGCTGTAATTCGATGTTTTCTCGGCGGTGAGGTAGACAGGAGTTAGGATTGAGGTGGGCTTTGATTCGATGACGTTTCGATGTTCCGTTTCGCTTTCGCTAGAGGCTTCAGTGGAGCCCTTTCCCTCTTCGTCGGTTTCGATTATGTACATGATGGCAATTTTCACGTGATCCGAACTTGATTTTTTCAAACTAAGGAGTTGGCTGGATGGGCTGGATCTGTAAGATGATTCCGTAGCAAGGAGGGAGGCTACTCCGATTGAAGATGTTTGGACTGGAATTTTGTCTTGAAATTCATCTACACATGGGGTGTCACGATCCGTCGAGGTATAAGCACCACTTGTTGGTGGCTGTTGAGTTTTCTTTTCTTTGACATTGCTGTTAACTTCGCTTTGTTCTGACTGTTGGGATCTCGTTGGAGGGGACAACTTTACTTGGCTACTATCTTCATCCGATACAGTGCTCCACGACCTGCCAGTGTTTGAGTCCCGTGGGGATAGGTCAACGATTTTGTGAATTTTCTTAGGCTTCTCTTCTTGTTCCTGCATAATACTCGACTCCGATGACGGAATTTGAGGAGGAACTTGATTGGTAATCATCTCCTCTACCAAATTTTCATTGTCCATTGAAGATTGCTCACTGTTTTGCTGCTTGATTTTCATGATTTCCTGGACTTCGCTAACTTCACTTATTTTCGAGTTCGCTAGAGATGGCATAGGTTGAAGTGGAGATGGAGCAGTAGTTTTAGAACATTTCCGTTCTATATTCTGGTATTTCAGATCTGCCACCGATACAGCAACAACTTCCAGAGAGGAATGAGGTGAACGAGCGATAAAACTCGAACTAGCCGTTGGTGGGGTGGGATAGCTTTTTGGAGGTGGACGAGTTGGTCTTGGTCTTCTTAACGACCCTACCGTCATTTGAGATTGAATAATGTCTAATACACCTCGAATCTGAGGTGGCTTCTCTGCAACAACGGAATGACTTACTGTAGGCGATTGAAGAACAGAAGCGATAGAATTAATTGGGGGAATTATTTTCGTCGAATGCTTTGCGACAGGTAATTCATTCCTTTTCGCGACCTCCAGCTCTTCCTTCAACTGAATATTTTGGGATGACGTTATGACAGTGTAAGTTTCTGTTCTACTAATGGATTCTGTTCGCCCGAGACCATTGACTGGATTCACAATTTAAAAAAAATTAAAGCAACAATTCCTACAATTAAAGCAGTAATAATTTGTTGCCCTCACGTCTTTCCAATATGTCTGAAGCCAACTGCATCCGTTTATCGGCATTCATTTCAGAATCGACCAGAGGTGCAACAATCTGTGAAAGCAAGGCGAGGGCGTGGTCATCATTGAGTATTTCTTGCAAGTAGGACATCAACATGGGCGGAATTCTTTCATTGCTTCTACACTTATGCAAGGATATTGAGCTAAAATCTCCAGACGGGTGAACCCTTTTCAGCTTGCGAATTAGTGTGATTCTTATCAAGACAAAAATATCGTCAATTTTTAAAACCTCAATTGCGATGATTTGTGCGTAAGAAAATAGTATTAAAAAACCCTTATTTGTAGTAAATCATTTTATCCGCTTACAAGTACATACGCATTAGTCTTAGGCTTTCTTGCTTCATATATTCCACTGCTCTGTCCTGCTTGTCGATGCCAATCTTTAAACTCTTTACGTCTGTTATTGTCGCCATTACTGCACTCAAGTCTTCTGGTGTCAGTTTATTCAACTCTCCTCTAAGAAATCTTCGTCGTGACCTGACAGCAAAGCACTTTGAAAATGAATTTGTTTCTCGACCAAATAATTGCATTCTAATTAAAACCAATGTTAGTCATTCACCGAAGTTCAGAAAAGAGGGGCTTTACTTCGGTCACCTCATTACGTAGTTTCCCTAACTGAGAATTTGCCTCTGGCCACTGAACTTGGAGCTCTTTGTGAATATGTCTAGTGTTAACGTAGGCTTTCTCAAAAGCAGTATTGGGAACATATGAGGAAACAACGTCCACCTCAATACAACTACTAAACCGAACTTCTTTCCCGCAACTTGGGCACGCCAACGCTCTTCCAGAACGGGGGGATGATTGTCTCAAAAGCAGTATTGGGAACATATGAGGAAACAACGTCCACCTCAATACAACTACTAAACCGAACTTCTTTCCCGCAACTTGGGCACGCCAACGCTCTTCCAGAGCGGGGGGATGATTGTTTACTACCTGTACGACTTCAAAAAGTATTTTTCACAACAAAATTGATTTAAAATCAAATTAAAAATCACATTCAAAGCGTCCATTCTTACTTATGTGTTCTACAGCACCAATCTCGAAAACAGATTTTATGAAATAATTCCCCACATGCAGCCACAACCACTGACTCCTCCGCAGGCACCGGTAACTTCTTGTTCGTTCCTAACCCCCAATTGTCCTCTAGAGTCCGCTTCGCCGCAAAAGCTTGCTGAATATACTGCTTATAGCTATGTCGCATCAAATCGTGAACTGGAACACTGGCAAACTTTGATGGCTCAAAGGTGCGATTACATAAAGGACATATGAAGTCATCTTTTAACTGAATATCTTGAAATCTAAGCGACGGTACGATTGAGGGCGGTACAGTGGATGGAACTTCCGGGTATGGATTTGAAGCTGAAACTGTTTTTGTCTCAAGCAACAACTGATTTCGATGATTTACATAGCAATTATTGTTCCATTGACTAGTAGAACCTCGACTACCGCGAGTGATAGTCCGCTTTTGTGTCCTTTGCTCGATTGTTGCAGGTGGTCCTGGAACCAATGGCTTAGTTTTAGTTCCTGTTGCACGAGGATGACAACTTGGACGACGTCCTCTTCCATTTAAATTTTCCGGGGCGTCTTGTCCAACTCCAAAAACGACCAAGTTGTTTGTGGATTCTAGTAACCTTCTTTTGTCATTCTTGAATCCCTTCGGTTTCGAAAAGGGAGAAGTCATTTTGATACATTTTACCCAGCTATGATTATCTTCATTACTACATGAAAATTAAACAAATTAACTAATCTGCAAATAATGCAATACACATATATTATAATTCATGCTCAAGCATACCTTCTCCTAATTTAAAACTCAAAGCTGAAAATAAGCAAAGTAAACATGGAATATTTCTTACTTATAATATTTTTTTCTTCCGTTTCTATGCACTATTCTCAATTCTCTCCTTCACATGCCATGTGTCTGATGTGTCACTGGGGGTGAAAAAGTGATGGGATTTACGAATGAAATTGACATTCTCTAAATGCGAAATGCGTTTTGAAATCCTACATTTTGCCATGTGCATCGATTCCGTCACACAACAACCCTATTTGACACTACTTCTTCCTTAAACAAAAAAACTTTGATGCTTATCTCCTCCATCCTCCTCACGTCCCTTACAAAATCCAATTCATACCCCACATCAATATCCACCCTCTCATGTCAACCTTGGCGTGAGCTTGTCGGATACAGCAGCATGAAAATTGGAAGCATTTGACAAACATAAGAAAATGATTGATGACTTTCCCTCCTCCTTATCTAGATCTTGCAATCAACTGGAAATTGCATTCGGAAAAATCCTTCCTGGAAAATGCATTTTAAAAGGAAAATTAAACCGATGCAAAAACCGCTCTGGATTAAAGTACCGCTGTAATTTAAACCCTCACTTTGAAGTAAATAAAGTCATAAACATATTTTCAAGCTTACAAGCATAAAAATGAGAAAATTACGAGTGTAACACGGCATAACTGAAAAATGACTTCAGTGAGCATCCCAAACTCAATTTATATTTTTTTCAGCATCACATTTCCATTCACCGTACAAAACGAGTCTATGAGACAGCATCTTCAAAATATATTTTGAGTTGACGGAGAAGTGCACATATACAGAATACAAACATGTAGAGAAGCAAATCAAAAGGAAAAAGGGAACCGGACTGCCACTCCGGGAGGTCTGTTTTTTTCTTCTTCAAAGAAGTAGTGCCAGTGACAAGGAAGAAAAGCCTGGTTGATTTCATTTCATACGGAAAGGCAAGCACCATTTGAAAAATATGAAATGGTGTTATGTTTTGTGGGCTCAAATAGCTCAAAATATTTTATAAGTGTTGCTCTATGTACACAACATTATTGCATAATGATTTCTTTTTTTCTAGCACTCAACCTTTATAACGTTGACTTCATCCACAAACACAATCGCCTCTTGTGAGAGACGAAAAGGGGTCTTTCTTCGTCTCGTCTTTCAAGTTTTGTAAAGGCTAGTTTCACCCACACTCTCTCTCAAGTGGATTTTCTTTGATTTTTTTAACCAGAAGTTTATCAAAAAAACAGTCATTTTTATTTTTTCTCTTTTTTACGCATCGCCACCACCACCGTCAATATTCGATTAGCACCGTGTCGCCATTTCACAAAAGAGGACAGATATTTATTTTTGTCGAGTTTTGTTTTCCTCATTTTGAATTTACATCTGTATTTTTGTCACTGAGCTTGAGGACTGACTCAAAGGATATTTTCCTAAAGGCGATATAAAACCTTTGTATTACGTTTTGACGTTAAAGATTGTTCATCAATAGACAAGAATCGTAAAGCTAACCAACCCACACAAGAGGTAACAAAAGACAACCTGCTGTTTACCAGAAACTGACTTCCCATTTTTAAATATTTATCATCTCCCATTCTACCAAATTACGTCAAAGCTTCTTCAGACAAAAACATCGTGAAAGGGAACAGGATAAAAAATGAACTTGTAACCCGTTTTTAAAAACTCAAGGGAGTAACCATTTATAGAAAAATGGTTCAAAAAAGGCATAAATATAGAAGCATATTTTCTTTCTAAACTGCCAGTATGACACTTGGTATTGTAAATGTATTGAAAACTACGTTGTAAATAATTTTACTCTCGTTTCATTTGAAAAGACGATGGGCATGTTTGTCATTTTCAAATAAATAAATAAACTTGTATAAGTAGAGTTGTTTTACGTTATTGGATATTCATGAGTCAATTCAGATTTTTACACGGATAACATCACCAGCTTTTTTTACTTGCGAGTGGTTGACTGTCACCTTATAAATTTTACAAAGGAATGCTAAATAATTTTTTTCATATTGATTCCATATTTCTCTCTTCCAAATTATATACTAACGAATTCCAAAAGACGTCAGACAGTGTTTTTTATAAAAATATTCCAACTGCCAGAAAAATGACGTGTATTGCGATTGCCAGTGCCACATGCAGAGACCCAGACTGCTTCTGATAGAGAGCGTGTTTTTCACTCTTGACAAGCCTTTCAACTTGACGGAGAGAATGAGCAAGGAGCAATAGTGTTCACTCTCCTTGTGTAGTTGTGCAAGTATAGAAAATCCTTTTTCGCTTTGTTCTCCCTTGTCGCTTTCTGAATGAAGGAAACAAGTTTCAAGAGAAAAAGGAAGCGAAAGGAGCAAGTTTACTAGATGAGAGAATCCCATACGCACTTCATATATTAGGCTTTTTGGGGAGGACGGAATGTAACGCATACACACGCACCAGAAATAATACAAGGTTCGTCTCAAATTTCTCCTTCAGTCAGTTCGCTGGTGTCAGACGGACAAGAAGTGGAGGAGGGGTTGTAACGTAACATTGAAACTTTGCTCTGAATTTTTTTCTTCTGTGCTCGCTTCACTGGATCTGGTTACGAAAGAAGGGAAAAGTGGAAAGGTTTTTTTCGGCTTCTCTGGAGGAAAATGTGATTTTCCTCTGATTTTTCTTTCCTCCTTACTCCACTTATTTTTCGATGGGATAACAATAGAAGTGATTGTGTGTGCAAAGTGAATTTTTTTCCGAGAGACCAAACATTTTTTTCTCAGAGTTCCAGTGTATTCCTGGATAGAGATCTGGTGGATCATCTTTTTTTTGAGGAAGAAGTTTCTCTGGAGGAAATATATAGAGTGAGATGATAGGACAAGAATGCCCCATGGGGTTTTCCTTGTAATAAAAAGCGATTCTCAGCAATTTTATTTCTACTTAAAGTTAACATCGAATGTGTAGAGAGATGCACTTTTATCTGTGGAAATAGAAGCTTTTAGGAATTGGGAAGGATTGGAAAGAAAATCAGTTTGGATTTGAAACTTGGCCAGGCCACGTGCAAGCTAAAAGCTGGAGGGAATAAAAGACAAAAGGATTCAAGGGGAGTAGTTAAAACCGGCTGGAATATAAAGTGATTAGGAGGGATATCCAATAATGTGATTGTGTGAACGAGGTGAAAATAACTTGAAAGGGCTTTTGTTTCAAATTTACGTGATTCACCCCACAATCCCCAAAATTTGGAGTGATCTCTTCAACTGAATATTTCTGAAATACTTGGTGAAAGGGAGTTAAAAGGTACAATTTTTGTAGACGTGCGAAAAGTAAAGCCAGCTTTAATTTGATCTTTCGAAGAAGTGGATGGGCTATCAAGTGGAATTAAGTGTGCACGTTGAGACCTCTCCTCACGTCCAATTCTTTTCTCAAGTAATTGGAAAAAATACTGGATATTAGATTTGCACTCCAATTTTGGATGTAACAGGTACGCCAAATTACGATCTTTCTCATGTCCGATAATTGAACTAAATAAATATAGACAGTATAAACTTGCCCTCCTTATCAGGCACCAGGACACCACCCGCATACAACAAGTTCTCTTTATACTCATGCATATTACTATAAAAGCATTAAATGTCTTTTCCTCCTCTTAGTAAATATTTTGATTTCTCTCCAATATTTCCTATTATGTTACAATTACAATACATATCCCCTTTATGGATAACGACTCTATTGAGATGAAATGAAAGAGCCCATTATAAAAATAACCAGTAGCTTGGTAAACGGATTGAATTTCATGTATAGAGATACACATAGCCACATTTCACATGGATTGTATCATTCTCAATAATATTTATTCATGGGAAAATCTCTCTCTCTCTGTACTTACGTTTCACAAAGTATTTCTCAAGTTGTTGGAAGCGTTTTGTTTGCTTTAGGCGTACGCATACATTGCATCGTCATCATCACATATTTACTTTATTATACATCCCCCTATTCCTCGGATGGAAACTTGTGTATGAAATATTTCATTGTGTTTCTCCTTTTTCCCTCATGTTAAATGGAGTGGAAATTGGATATCTATACCGGAATGGGAATAAATGTCTCCTTTACAAAATGCAGTAGAGAACACAAGAAGAGTAACTTTCAGAGGTGGCTTCACAACAGAGAAAATCTACTTTCCACCAATATCCCATTATAATATAACGCGCCCATTGTCAAAGTCACTAATGGACTTTGGAGTCCACTAAAAGTATGCATGCGTTGCGTGGTTCTTCTCTAATGGAATTTATTGGCAATAATGGCTCGTTTTCCGGAAGGCATAGAAGAAAATGGATTTCACTTGGCAATTTTCTAAATAAAATATATATGTATCCACCCACACACTCTTGCTTTCAGTTGGTCTGCGAAAAGCTGATAATTCAATAATAAGCTTGACAAGGAAAAAAAACATGTAGCTTGGGATTGGCTTAAGTGAACACGACACCTGGTTTTCTATGCAAACTAAACAAGCTCGAGGTTGATTAGCTAGACAGAGTGGTCACCTACCTTTCCAGAAGAGTCCTATGAATAAAGAAGTAAAATAAATGAATACTTTGAATTCTTGATGACGTCTCGGATAATAAAGCTTGTTTGGCTAACTAGCCTTTTCACCGTATTGCCTAGAAATGGTGGAGAGAAGTCTAATTGAATTTTCTCCAGGACTCATTTCCCATGCAAGGAAAATGAGGGAAATGAAAAGGAAATGAGGAAAGACGCCTAGGCTCTTACAAGTCTAGCTAATCAACAAGGAATAAAAAGAGAAAATCAAGAAAATTTCTTGAGAGAGTTTCTGAACAATTTTTTTTCCCAAAGAAGGGAGCGGAATTTAAGGAAAAGTCAACATAATTGACTTGATCGCTTTCATTTTCTCAACTTGTTGTGTGTAGCTCAAAAAAGAGAGAAACAAATTTTCCAGGATTTTGGGCTTACGGGACCTTTGATGACTTCGATTTAGGCTAGGGTTGTTGGTTCTTGAAAAAGGTTTGAGCACACAGAGCTCGTTTCCACTTGAATAGGAAGTTGAAGTAGCTTGGCAAGAAGAAAGATTGGATTATCTCGGAATGAATTTTCCACTCGACTTTCTTTAGATATGCGTAGTTTACAGAAGCATTTGTCATCTGGAAGAAGTATTTTTTCTTTCGTAAAATACAACCAAAGAATGCAGAATATTGACTAGGGAGAACAGCTAAGCTTGGTGCTCTCCTTAAATGATATAATTTATCTGTGTTCGCCCACCGGATCGGGAGAAGAGGGAAAAGTGCACTTCTCATTGAAACCCACCGCAGGCACGTTTCATCCTTGTCAAAAAGAGGAAAGTGTAAAGTGCATCTCAAATGAATAAAGAAGGCCAATCAATACCAATGCCAGGCGGGGATCTTTTCACTATTTTTTTCTCCAGAGGGAGACCCTATAAGTGGGAAATTAAGGGAAAAACTCAATTTTCTTATTACCCTTTTCCCAGCAATTTTCTCAAAATGCATATGCATTTTCATGAATGCGGCGTGGAGTCTTCCTGGCTTGAGTAATCTGAATCAGCTTTTCCGGGAGGAAGATGGGGGAAACCTTAGGAAAAATGTAGGCACGCAATGGAACATTTTTGTGTGTTTACAGTTCCCTCAGAAAATCTCACACTTTCCCTTTGGAATATATCATAATCTTCCGCACGACACGAAACAGACGGCAGGAAGAGGAAAACATTTTCTTGAGGGAATATTCATACATTCGAGTTAGTGTGTGCCACCCCTAGGGAAAAAATTGTCTTGGGAGAATAAAAGGAAAAAAGCGGAAATAAACTTCTCTTTTAGGGCTTTACAAGTAGCTGTGAGAAGGTTGAGGTGAAGAGATAAGGGAAATGCAGGAAAGATATGATGCGAGTGGAAGGTCGGGTGGTGCGGTGGCTTATTAAGTTTCATTATCATCATTTGGCCAAATGAACCAGTGTGCGGTGCGACATTACTGGAATATACTATATGATGTGGTTTTTCGGATGGATATTGGAGAAGAGAAAAAAACATTCTTCCCTAATTTTCGAATTCCTAAATATGAAACCACAGGGAAGCCTAAGAAACATAACACGCGCTATGTGCTACTCATAAGAAATATTTATTCCACTGATGTCCATTTCGAACAGGAAATCCTACAATGGTAGGAGAACCATTGAGGTTTATGTATTGAACAAGTCGAAGGAACGACTTTTTTTGTTCTTGTTGGAGACAACAAATAACAAACATCCCGTCACACACCACCGGTGGTGGAGGGAATGCCACCTTTACAAGTCAAATATGAGCATACAATAAAAACCCGACAAGATGAAAATTCTCTCGAAAAAAAGATGAGATGTTCAAGATAAGTAGATAATATGCAGATGTAATGGTGATTTTCAAGGGGGAAATGATCCTAAACAAATAAAACGTCTAAGTAAAAAAATGAATATGGCAAAGTCTCCTCATTTAAAATTGCCCATGTTGTCCATTTCCTTCGAAAAAAATTTTCTTTCAACAATACCGTGACTTATACAAACGGGTTTTTAATTGCTTCTCGCGGCTGATCTCCCTTTAAAAAACTTTTTTGACAACGATACACAGATAAGTTGTTAGTCTGGTGGAATACTAACGATCTCATTAAATGCAGCTTTTTGAGGAAAAAAATAGTTTCACGTGTGCTCAATGAAAATACTTAAATTGTCATAAGGCACCAAACAATACCACCACTGTGGAAGTTATGGTCGAGGTGGTGCAGGATGGGTGCGTGGGGGTATGCCGTCATGTCATCATCGTCAAGTTAGTATGATAATAGGCTGTAGTTTTTCAA
>JAHZNA010003140.1:0-19944 GCA_027743935.1 Sinodicranocentrus sp. ZH6 | reverse complement strand
GTGACATGTAATATACCTCATTCGAAAGGGAATTGACCGTGAAGTCGAATGGTTTAATTAGTTTTTTAAATACGCTATCAATTGACGGTTTAATCAAATATTTTGCTGCTTCGCTATTTCTGTAACACCTGACAGGTTTTTATTATGACCTATATGCCAAGAGAGATGTAAATTTGAGTAATTTATACTTGCCTTCTAGAAAAAACAACGTGTTTTGTCGTGGACCATATTGCTTTTCACATGCATTCAAACCGGAGCATTTGCTGTAGCTGTCGTCATGTTGAGCTTCCGTCGATTTGCCGGTTTCCACTATTCGGATAAACCGTCTGTGGATTTAGAAGATATAGTAATTATCTTTACAGTTGTGCATAGCATCGGCACAACGATTTATTCTTTAATGCTTGTGTCGTGTATTCATAAACTTGACGATAGATTTAGTCCTTATTGGAAATAAATATTTATTTTTTATTTAATCCTTAGCCATTTTAACGTATTCTTCGTAATTATCATTGTATCCAAATAGTAAAAAATCCAACTGGTACTTCTTATATAGTTGCCTAACTTGTGATTTTGTGAGCTGGCTAAAATAGAATTTTCGTAACTGAATCCTCCTGCTCACACTGTCTGCAGTTGAGTGACTCCACCTTGGTGTTAACACTCCTTCAAGCCCAGCCTGTTTTATGATGTACTTCTGGTCACGGAAGTATGTTTCCGTTTTGGCAATCACATCATAGTCAACACGGCAAGGCGTACATGAATAATAAGCTGGAAGCCAGTGATCGTCTGCATACTGAATTAAATCTGTTTTCAGAATGTAGCGTACAAATTCTTCCCACGTCGGTTCCTTCTGTAAAAGGAAAGAGTCTTTGCGAAACTTCCGTACTATTTGCTTACCATATTTGAGGTAGAAATGGTGGCTTCCATTTTCTTGACCTGTTGAATAAATAAAATAATAGATGCGATGTATGCAAAACTTTTATGTATCTAGTGGACAATATAAAATATGGATTTTTTGAATTTCAAATAAAATATTATTTACCAACTGTGGAGTTCGATAGTTTGTCGCGGTACGCCGAAAGAAGCCGTTCAAATGGATGTCTGACGACAAGTAATTTCAACGATCTTTCAATTTCCGTTTGATCAACTAAATCTAATTCCCCGTAAACTTCCCTTGCCCAAATACTTAACTGCTTCGGAGGATGTTGCACAGTTTGTTCAGAATATCCTGCGAGCAGCATCATGTTTTGAAGCCAAGATGTAGAGCCAGCTTTATAAACGGGACACCATGCAAAATGTTTCTCCCTGAAATAAGGAAAAATGATATACAAACGAAGGAATGATACATAAGAAGTCGGGAAATAAAAATTAGAAATGCAGCGCTGCATTGGCTTACTTGTTCCAGAAAAAGTAGGAAAATAATGGTGTTGGTGGCTCTTTGACTCCAAAATCATTGCTATTGTTCTTGTGTTTATATTTGCCAAGATGATATCGCTTACACAGGCTTACGACGTTTTCAATTCTTCCTTGTATCTCTCGCCCAGCGCCCTTTAAACTATTTCTGATTGTGTCTGATTTAGTTTGAGAAAGAAGTAATGTATTTAGAGTTAAATTTACAGTGTAATTTGGGATAAAACTATTACGAAGCAAATCCCTTGGCTCATTTTCATTCACATTTGATAAATATATTACAGTATTTGACCGATACAATATAAAAACGAATAAACAAAACAGTATAACGGACACGGATTTGGACGAACAAAATCTTCGCAAAAGAAGCCTTAGTAGCATCATATTCAAAGAAAGTCACCGTCGCCACACCTTTTATGATTTGCTTTCCATAATCCATAAATGTCTAATTGCACTTATTATTAAGAAGTATGATCCTATCTAAATGTGAAGTGTCTGCCAAATATACAGACTTAAGGCTCCATAATATTGCGAAAAACCACAAATAAATATATTTAACTACAGACGCTTCTTTCAAATATCTTTATATGTATTGCATGGACTAGGAAATATATTAAATTCGGGGTGGTGCGAGGTGAGGGGACAAATACGATACCGTTAAAGTGAAGATATAAACAAATCTTGTCGATGTAATGTGCGTGCATACCCCCAGCTCCAGCTTTTCCCGTAATTTTTCATGCATTTTACTAATTGCTAAATAGAATACTATACACGGATGCATACAGATGACGACTGAAGACACAGGTGAAACATATGATTCACAATTTGCTTCTCATTAAAAATGTATAAAAGCACACAAAAGCATTGGGTGTTTGCAACAATCACACACACTCATGATGATCATGGGAAGTACATCTCTCTCTTCGAGATTCGAGATGAGACCCTCTAATCTACTATTTATCAGTAAGAAAGAAACTCTTGACTTGAGAAATCCACTGAACCATCTATGCATTGCAAGTACCTGCTGGATTTTACGTTCTGGGAGTTTCTGGATTCTGTCTGACTCGATACACCAACAATACTTACGATACATTATATGTATGTATAAAATTAAATGGAAATGGAATGCAAATGCATTGCAAAAAACGCGAGGACAGGTGAACTACTCACCACTCGGCTCTGGGAATAATCCTCTTCTATACGAATGACGGATTTCAAAGTTGAAAAATATTGTAATCTTTGCAGCGGCCGACCTGACAAGGAAATCCTTAAAAAATCATTTTTTCAAATGTCATAGTCATTAGTCATTAAGCAAGTTTTCAGATCCATACAAACTATACAAGCTTGAGAAAACATTCTAAGAATATCTTCAATGTATCCTAAAAACTTTACTTTTTACTTTAAATACCATAAAATATGTGGTTGCAAGCATTTTTTTATGTTCAATCTTATGCAACGATTTGTACACTACTAGAGTTCTGAACAAAGCATAACCACTGTAACGCACAGACATGGCACAGACCTATAATTCAACTTCTTTGCTGTAACGAAATCAAATATCATAAAAGTTAATCATGCCAAAACCTCACTTGCTCAAATTTACACCAGTAATATCCGATTACCAAAGCAAATTTCCAAACTAATACGATTCGAAAAAAAGAAAAATTATGGACAAGACAAAGAGCCGGCCGGGCAGGAAATTAAAATAAAATCATGGCATTTGGCTGTTGTGAAAATGGATAGGTATTTTTTTGTTGGTGTTTGCGTCTCTCATGGAAAACATACCCCAACCCAATCCAAAGCCCAACGAATTTAAGTATGAGTACAAAAGTACAAAAGTACAAAATACAAAAGTATGACATAGTACAAGTACAACTTGTACAACCAGCGGATGGATGGTTGATACGACGTACGCTGCACATACATATAGATAACAGCAGAGGCTTCCCATGTTCCCATTGTGATGTTGATATGTGATGTGGGTAAGTTGAAAAATGTTGATTATTGAGTTCTAAACTAATTAATTATAAGTGGTGTTAATTAGTTGGACCAAGTTTTTTGTTGATACTTTCAACTTTTCTGGCATTTACTATACTTTTTCTTATAGAGGCATTTCTTATAGAAAAGAAAATTAAAGTAATATCAAGAAAAGCATATACTTAATATTTTTCCGTCACTGTCATCAAAAAAGACAAATGCTGGATGTAGGATTGTGTAGGTTGATGTTAATAGTTCTGTATATAAAGCAAGTGAAAATCGAAGACATTGAAATTGTAAATTTTAAACCATGAGTGACGTACACTTAGAGTTTTTTCACACTCCAGCTTATAAGCTCCTAATTTCGGACCTCAGGTTAGCAGTTCAGGATCACTCAACTGCTTCTGAGAATTCCGATGAATTCAGATGGTCGTTGAAAATATTCCATATAGCTATCAACAATAATATCGAAAATGTGTCGTTGGAAAGCTTAAACAAAGAAAAACCCTATCTTGAGCTGGATATAAAATTGGTTTGGGTTCAAGGGAAAATTACTAAAATTGAAAAGACAGAAACTGGGAATTACACGCTGAAAGTGACTGATGACGAAAACGACGTAGATGAAGCAACTGTTCTGGAGTACAACAGTGTTCCTGGAGGTGACCATCCTGATGTTAAGTTGGGTAAGCTTAGACCATTTAATCTAGTTGGCTATATAATCCAATTTTACTTTCAACTTTATAAAACTTAAATTGAAGAGAGAGAGATAACAACTACTTAAATACAATATACATGCCTCTCTTGTTTTGTTTTCATTGTATTTTGATTACCTTCCAGGGTCATACATTGGGATCCTAGCGCAGATGTGGTCTAACACACCAACGATTATTTTAAAGCCAACGAAAATCATGTGCCTCAACGATCGAACAATACATAAAGCAGTGTGGAAAGATGAAGTTGCAATAGCAAAGGCGTTTCTAGCGGGCATTATTATTCCTGATATGATGTGAATATCGTTCATCAACTCATCAGTATTGAAGCCTCAAAAATAGAAACTTTAACGACTCATTGTCAGTGCACTGACAACGACAACTGATCTCATCTTATTTTTATCATCATATGATATTACTACTTAAACTATAAATGTATACAGTATAACATTACACATGAAATGACATGTTCGTCTTCGTCTTGTGTTAACTGTTGATTGTGATAAAATATAAACATGAAGTAATAGTATTTCGTATGCACCGCCCTAGATCCAAGATTCATTTTAATTTAGAGTTTGTTTTTCATAGTCATTCTAGTTTCATTCATTTGCAAATTTCATTGCACTTATTTACTTTATTTATTTTTATCGCTGATTCAAACCTCGACCAAATTTTTTAAAAGAAAATCAGGAATTCAGTTGATTTCATGATTTCCTTCCGAGTTTCCGAGTTAGATTTGCATGTGTCTACTACAACTACATTACTACTTACTACATGCCTCAGGAAAATTTCCACTACTATATCTCATCAATATCCATGAATTTCGCGGTATCTCAAGATTCTCAAGTCATCCGACGAGCACTTTTCCCCAACCGCTGTAGTTGAAAGACAATATATAAACCAATACTGCTATAATGTACACTATTGCTGAATATATATATTTACCCAACGAAGGTACACCCGTCGTCTTTAATTCTGTAGCGGAAACAGGAGCAGTCGAGCCGACATTTAATCATTTCCATATCTGTACAAAATTATACTATTAAATCAGTTTGAATTCAATTTTTAATCACAAATGGCGAAATTGGTTAGTAGAGCACCAGATATGGCTGCTGGTAAGTTTTTGTTTACATAATTTAGTTAATTAATAATGTGTATTGTTTAGTATTGTTCATCGTTGTTTTCTAGGATAGAATCAGCTGGACATGTGTACAAAATACGCTAACGTAAATCTTAATTTTTAGTTAAATCTTCTGGGCCATAGATATAAATAAACCTTAATTATTTTAATAATCCTGGTTGCTGGATAATTTAATATAATCTATTAAATTAATATATGCTACTGATGTACTGATAAATACGACGGAATCTGGAGATCATTTATGCTTCTAATTGTAACTTATTTTGCTTGCAAGTTTGTCAATTTGTAGAAAATGAACAAAATTCATTTGCATGATGGACACGGGGCTTAGACCAGTCAATTCAGTGGTCATCGGAAAAGCAGGGCGATGGTTATATTTGACAGTAAAAGTATCGTTATAGAGTTAGCACCAACAAGCGTATATTGATCGTCTAGGTCGAATCGCATTCGAGCTCCATGCAAAAAATCGAGTCCATATCAGAAAATATATGAATTCTTCTAAAGCTCAATGCAAAATTAAATTTGTAAGTGGAGACTTCCAAAACCAGGTTTTCATTTTTACATAAAATCTGGCTATTTCACCCTCCGCACAAGATAAAATACCTTCGTACAAAACAAATGTTCTAAGTCTGAGCGGGTCTATAAAATAATATAATTTTAAGTAATGTTGAATAGTAGTCATGTAGTAGTAGCATTATTTTATAATTTACTGCTGAAATCGTGCATTTCAGGACTGACTTTTTTATTGTTATTGTTATATAGCTCTACTGAAGCAAGCACAGCCTAAACTTCAAACATTTTTGAGGTACGCGAAAGTGGAACTGGCTCCACCTACCCCTGGTGACATCCCCAAAGCGATTGGAGGAATTCGAAATATCCTCAGCTCATTCCGGACTGGTCGTTACAAGCAACTTACCGTTCGAGTAAGCTTACATTTACATTAATGAAGTCTGGATTATATGCAGAAACGGCTATGTGAAATGTAAAACATCGTATTTCAGCAGTGATTCTTTGTTTGTTTTTATAGATCAACGATATAATAAAATATATAAATTGAAGAATGTCAGCTTGCGAGTCAAAATGTCGTATGGAATTTAAAAATGAGCATTGTAAAATAACATTGTTATTGTTAGCCAAAATGAAATTCAGTTATGAGAGTCCTTGTTACTGGTTTCGATTGTCATGTATATTTCATCAACAACTTTAATTGTACACGGATCCACGACTAAAACAGTAGGATTTCAAATAAAACTTTAGTGAAATTGTTTTCTGTAGATACGATAAAACATTACTTGAAGCTTCGTGACTTTTATGTTTAAATGAAGAAAAAAATCGTTTGATATGCTCAACGTGCATTCAACATTCATGGCTTAGAACCAATCTAGGTCCATATCAACTAGAGTGCGTGGCAGAGAATCGGCTTTCAATGCAAATCGCTTTTTAAAAAAACGAACACAATTAAAATGTATGATACGATACCCCATTGTTGTAACGGTGATATAACTTCGCATACAATATGTATATACTTAGCTCTTCAAATGTACTTAAAGTTCAAAGCTATTATTATTATTATGATTATTTATACACGAAAACCTGCGCCCCCGACCAGCAGGGTCATTATGCTGGCCTGACTTCTGAAATTAGCGTACAATCTTGGTAATTTTTGAATCTTTAAGATAAAAAAAATGTTTAAAAAGAAATTGTTTGTTCCAAAGTAGTTATTGGTTAAAATATTGAGCATTTCAGCTAGAATAGGTTGCCCTTGTAACTAATTATCCGGGGGGTCGGATAACATAAATAGTTATGGATAATTTTTATGTCCGGCTTGTTTTCGACCAACAACCGTTTGTGCCACTCTAGTACGTCACTGCTTAGAACAATTTCACAATGTGGGAAAAATATTAGCGAGCGAAGGTGATTATATAATTTTATTTTCATTTGTTCTGCAACGCGACGACGAGCCGAGCCCTAACTACACTACGTGTATTGTTTCTTCAATGTTTAATTTTTGAAATTAAACGAGGCGTATTTAGACTTTGTCTTGCATGGAGATTTATACTGCCACATATGCGTACATGTACCGTGTTGCCAAGCTCAAAAATTAAATTGCCAAACATGCAAGTATCAGTAAACGGACAGATGACAGATATTAAGTTTTAGCCATTAAGAACTTTTTGTGAGGCAAGCTTATTGGAAGTAGATACATTCGTAGAAAGAACCCTAAAGCATGTGCAGCTATAAGAGCATAATTTTCTAGAGTCTTATTAAACATAAACCAGCATTATTCGTCGTATTTTGTCTTTCACATATATACGCTGGCAGTGTACTGTGCAGTTAGTGAAAGATACGAAGTACCTTTCTAATGCAGTATATTATATTCTACCTCCTTTCCATAAGCAATTAAAAAACGCAAATCAGGGTGATGTGAGACTATACTCATTATTTTCTATATCAATGCATGATGTCGTGCTGTACACGATCGTAATTAAATCAAGTGACAGCGTAGGTTTGAGAAAAATGAAATCCTTAAGAAATATAGCTTCTACGACTCATTTCAACAGACTGCCAGACAAAAAACGCTCACAGGTGATACAGATCTGATCTGTACGTTTGTAGTAAATTCCGTTTGATGTTTGATTGGTGTGCTTCATTTTGGGGAACAGGTGGAAAGTCAATTGTTTTCAAAGCTTATATCCAAGAAGATTGCCGAAAACATTACCGCAATTCGTATTAAAACATAGCCTGAGGTGAGCAATAATTCTGTCTGATTGTGTTTCACCGACCTGATTCACTTCACACCTAAGCCCGAAAAGGAATTCTGATGACGCTTGGTTATTTGGACTGGACGCAGCATTCCGAATCCTAACCCTAGCACATTGTGATTTATCGAATAGTGCATTACACAGTTTTGTTGTTTGGTGCTCACATTTTAAGCCATAAACCGTAGACGTCATGTCAGATATCCATCCAATATTTATCTAGCTTACAGCTCACCCTTACCAAAAAGAGCTTTGCTAGAGAGGTGTAATATAGTAGAATGAGAAAGAAGGAAAGCAAGTTCCAAAGAGGAGTACGTACTCATCTCAGGAAACAGTAAGTAACTTCAACAACGTAGTCGGAGCAACGTATTAGGTTGACTCTAGCTGTCGTTTTGGACTATATAAGAGAAGAAAGTCCTCTCGGGTTGGCAAATTATTGATCTACTTTCGCATAAGAAAGAGGTAAAAGTCTGTGAATCAACGAGTGGAGTGCACAGAGCTGAACTGGATAATAAAAAGTAAACAAGGTCAAACATTTTCTCTACTTTAAGAATGTTTCTCTTGATGTAGTGTAGAGTGTAGTGTGTATTCTATTACACTATCGTTTGTGTCGTAATTTTAATTCCAAGTGATTACAAGCGAGAAGCATTTCATCTTCATATCTAGTAAAAAGACAACCAAATATATATAAAAAATTCTTTACATTTATCTGATTCAGGGATACAACAAAAACTTGTAACTAAAGTTTAAAGAACGTAGCGGATTTCTTCGTCTACACTGTAGCTGTTTTGAGGTAACTGATTGTCAAAATAAAACAAGTAAACTTAAACCTATTTTCATTTTTATCACTTTCTTTCACATTTGTGAAGTACTTGATACAGACTCTTAATCTTAATCAAAAAACCTTAATACCAGTTGCATATATGCACAGCATAGAAAAAACGTCCTCAACATCAGAAAGTGGAAATCATTTCCTGTATAAGTATAATAATGCAAGTTATGTTAGTGGCATGCAGCTTCAAGATACACTTCAAGGTCTCTTATACATACAGTGCTTATACGCCTCGACTGCACATTAGAGCATAGCAATTAATAAATTCATAAATAATTGAAGACGCTGTATTTTTACTGTAGTCAATGGTATTTTCATTTTTATCACTTTATGCTTTCACATTTGTGTCTAAGTACTTGATACAGACTCTTAATCTTAATCAAAAAACCTTAATACCAGTTGCATATATGCATAGCATAGAAAAAACGTCCTCAACAGCAGAAAGTGGAAATCATTTCCTGTATAAGTATAATGCAAGTTATGTTAGTGGCATGCAGCTTCAAGATACACTTCAAGGCTCTTATACATACAGTGCTTATATGCCTCGACTGCACATTAGAGCATAGCAATTAATAAATTCATAAATAATTGAAGACGCTGTATTTTTACTGTAGTCAATGGTCATATGTGTGGTGTGCGTGTGAACTCAATATCTACACAGATTTCACGAACTTTCCCTAAAAACTATAAATATTGAAGTAGATATATGTAATTCATGCGATGAACTAGTCTTATGGCTACCCGTTGTGTTCCTAATCACACAATTAGGTGCTTATGCTCATGAATACTGTGATATTTTTATAGGAAACCAAAATACTGTGTTAAAATACTGGGAAATCCATCACACTGATGAGTTTCTTTAAAGTTCTCTTTTCCTCTCAACGCGCAAGCATTATTATAGGCGCCACTCGAGAAGAAACATGTTTTAAAGAGCTCACTGCTGGCAAAATTTTACAAATCAACCCTAACTTATCTTTCACATTATGTGCATGCATACGTTTCACTTTTACTCGTTTGATATTTTCAGCAAATGACAACTGGCAATGCTCATGTTGTGCATTACATATTATATCCGAATATTCCGAATCAACAACATTACATACATAACGTAGTAGGCTATCGATTGTACCCTTAACGCATACAGTCTGTCAGTTCGATCAACTTTTTAACCGATCTTTGACAAGGCTAGGTGAGGGATTTCGGACATGAAAATCAAGTTTAAAAAAAATCGTGGCCTGCTGGAATTTTTCATAAAGTATGTTTAAGATTTAACGATGCGTTTATGAAGACAAGGCGTCAATTTACCATGTACCCCGCTGAAAAGAAATGCCTAAATTACAACTCCCTACACATACATATAAGCAATACAATATTCCTAGTCGGCGGGCTGAGTCAATGAAAAAAAGACTCCGAAGAGATATCTATAAGCGATTTCATATATGCATGATTTCTGTATATTAAAAAATTGCAATACACCGTAATGCCATATGGAAGAAACAGGAGCATGCAGCATATTAACCATCCGTCTGTATTCATTTTTTTGTAGAAACATAGCGAGCGATTTAAAGCTTTCCTGCTCGTTTAAATCTTTCAGCTCAACGAAATTCATTCCAAACCCAGTCGTCTGGTTTAAAAATAATTCTTTAGATGACAAAATCATGATCCACAAACAATATTTTCAGACTTGAGTATATTTTTGCTGCAAAAACTTCTATCCAAATGATATTGTTCATTTACGGTTCAGTAAGTGCAGTTCTGAGCGCATATTATGCTATTTTAAACATGTTATTAGAAAAGGTGCACGTTGTAAATTAGCTGTCCACATTCTCCAGATCAGATTCCTTTATTATATGGGGTAATTTATTAAGGTCCGAATCCGAACAGTGCGAACCACAAAGAAAGTATTTTAAAGTTTTTACCAAACCGAGTTCACTAAACGTTACCTTTTGTCATTGAAATTAACAACTGTGGATAATATTGAATTAATTCGCCGATTTAGACTTAGATTTTACACAGATTGATTTTACACAATTCCCTGTCAGACTAACATTTATATGTCCTCTGCGATAAGTCGTTTATTAGTTCATTAGTAAAACTTATAACACTTATTTCTGGCTTTACATGTATCAAAAACTGGGTCTGCCTTTCATAATTTTATCCCATGTAACATATCATAATAATATGCAAAATGAAATGAACAAATAATTTTACTAATTTTTAATGCAGACATGACTAGTTATGTTATTTTGAACTTTGTATTTGACCTTCGAGAGTTTTAATTTATGCTTGTACATACATAATATTTAAACCAGATACTTNAACAAATAATTTTACTAATTTTTAATGCAGACATGACTAGTTATGTTATTTTGAACTTTGTATTTGACCTTCGAGAGTTTTAATTTATGCTTGTACATACATAATATTTAAACCAGATACTTATGTGTATATATATAGTCATACTTTATTGTGTGTGTACGCATTAGGACTTAAGCATGATTTGATTTTATGACAAGTCGCAAGTCCAGAGTATTTTACAACCACTTATTGAGGGCCAATGGCCAATTCGTTTCTCCAGATCTAAAACTTGATCCCCACATCACTGCTACAATGTAGAAAAAACTGGTTTCTTATGATATTTATTGCACTCATGTACCTTAACCTAGGGTCGCCCCTTCTTCATTCGATTGAGTGAGTATTACCGGTGTCTAAAAAAAGCTCGTGCGAGGAAGACTAAAAAACTGGAAGTATGGATGTTTGCCGATTTAGATCGAAGGCTAGACTTGTAGCTATTGTTGACTTGGTAAGGTGAAAATTCCTGTATTAGTGATAAGCGATGCGGTCATCACGATGTATAAACTGTCTTACAAACTTTAAACCAGGTACTTTCTTCAATGTCACTCACATTATGCGTCATCTTGCTGTTGGGAGCGGTTGTTTTATCAAGCGCCCCAGTTGAACCAAACGATCAAGCTATTCCTATCGGACAGGAAGCAACGTCGAAAAGGATGCTTGGTAAGCTGTAAAACATTTGAACATCCTCCAAAGATAATCAAATCTGCACTTATTCCGCTTAAAGTTATGAATACCTTTATAAGCCAATTTCTATGTTGGATGTTTGCCTGCATTGTAGTCACATTCCTGTGGGTTCTTGTGGTCTTCACCAGCATTGCAACAATTATTCAAATCGTGGCAGCAATTAAACTTCTAAATGCAACTCAACTGGTAATTATGCTCATACCAGCACTTTGTTTTTATATCCATCATAAATGCAAATTACGTAGTTAAAAATAGCTCTTTAAAATCATCCTCTATGTTAAATTGCAGGGAAAAGATCCTGTGAATGCTTTGAAACTTAGTGTGTTCTGGCGCCATGTTTGCATTGTATTCACCGGCTTACTCATCTTCAGCATGTTTGTCACCGCATTGGAACGTGGCTCCTCAATCTTTACTTTGATTCAAATTTTGTTGCGTGTATCAGCCATCTACATTGTAACCCAGTTCATGAAAGAATTAGAAACTGCAATCGCTTCTGGAATTCTACCAATGCACTGTCAGCCTGGAACAGCGCCGATCATAGCTGGAGTCGCTTATGCATACATTCCTCCACAACAGCAACAAACTCCAGTAAATCCGGATTTCAATGCAGCACCCCCAAGCTACCAGGAAGTTGTAAAAGAGCCTCCTCCATTTAAAGAATAAAACCGAGGATTCCGAAACAAAAATCCTCATTGGATTTGGATTGTATAATGTGCTGCGTACTCTCCAAAAAATGGAGCAAAATATGCAAATATTAAGCAGTCAAAGCATCTATGGCTCTCATCTACTCGAATTTTTTCTTCGAAATTCACTGCAGTAGTTGTACAACTAGAGTCTATTGTAGATTAGGAATTAGGATATCGGGTTTCATTCTTATATAATAGCACCAGTGTCCTCCAAAAATGAGAAACTCTTAGCAATAAAACACAAATTTCAATCTCCTGTGGCCATAAGGCGCCTAGTATATTGGTTGGTTGGTATACACACCTATATAATAGTTTCGTTATATGTAATAGAAGTTAAGTATGACAATTTATATAATCATGTTGGGATTTTGCTGCAGTCGTATTTTAAACCGCATGTAAACATGTACTGTGTGTTTAATGAATTTCTTTATCTTTTCTAATGCACTGTTGACTGTAGTGCATGTAAAGTAACCTAAATTCATTCATATGAGACATCATAGTCTCATCTCATCCCATGTTATAAATATCGATACAATCTTTTCCTTATCCCCAAAAGTATCGTTGCACCTTATACTTTCAATTCAAGTATGTTGGACTTTCTTCTTTTTTAGAAATACAATATATTACATTGCTGGTAGCTTGTTACAAGCTTACAAGTGATTTCATTCCAACGATTCATTTACAAAAGGTCACATTTTACCAAAACAATCAACCAAACGAAGGAACTTATATATGATGTTTTTCCTCGCAATTTTTTAATCTATTTTACAACTTTAAGACAATATTACCGTTACCATTATACTCTTACTATTGTACACGATTATAAAATTTAAAATACCCAATTGATATGTATTAAGCATAAGGTTTTAGTATGTATTTGGCAAGAAATGGCAGAAATGGTGCATGCAGAAACAAATACATTATTATAGTTATAAATATATTATGTAGTATACCCTGAATTTGATTTGAAATTTCTAATTCACAATGGTTCTGGAGAAGAGTTGAGAAGGTAGCGCGGTTAGTTTATTGTATAGAAGTAAAGATTTGAATTGCTGACATACGCAATCACGACATGTGCATTCATGTATGTATGTACTATTAATAGTTAGTATTATATGGTGCGAATGTGGGATCATTATTATTGTGATACTATTTGCAGAAAATGAAGAAAAATATCTAAATTGAAGCTATAATTCCTTTTATGTACATACACAAAAGAAACTAATTTATCTTAGTCTTATTTTTTAGTTTTCATTATGATTGCTACACTTCTATCGTCATAATTTGTAATGCAATACCACTATATGTGCACAGCTAAATATTATATTATGACTACACATATAACACAATTTTGTTGAGCGTTTGGCGTGTCTGTATATGTAATGTAGATAATTCAGCAATTGTACTATTTTGTTATTAAAACTGTTTTTTGTAACATATAAATATGTATGGTTGTAGATGTACGTCTCTCTATGTATTCTTATTTTGCTTCTACGATCTGTTTCGATTAAGATCTGTTGTAAAAACCCGGAAGGATGTAAATATCTCTTGACATGTATGCATACTTTCTCTTTAACTCAATTGTTCATCCGAGAATTTCTCTTTTATCGTGGTTTTCAACTTGAAAAAAGTGTTTTTCTTGCTTGATGAATTTTTGGCTTGGTTTAGTGCAGAAAAATTATAAAAAACTAACTGAATTGTTCATCCGAGAATTTCTCTTTTATCGTGGTTTTCAACTTGAAAAAAGTGTTTTTCTTGCTTGATGAATTTTTGGCTTGGTTTAGTGCAGAAGAATTATAAAAAACGTTGCCAAAACATTGCATCAGATATATTATTGGATAACATGCCATAAAAATCCTTTCTCTTGAGCTTGAGAGTACTCGGGAAGTGCGACCTCGGCAACTTTGCATTATAAAGCGTGTCATATTTGTTGGCATTTTTTCTCTTTCTGTCAGAGAAAGTCAACCGTAAGCAACTGGAATTCTTGTTTTCAGATAGATATATATATATAAACCATATAAGTGGCTGTTTATGCTGTTCGTTACTTCTCGGAATAGGTGATACAAACAAAATTGGCATAAAAAACTCGGTGGAACATTTACTCCATAAATTTTGAAGTGAAACGACTTGTTTAAGCCAACATTTTGATTCAAAGCACAGATATAAACATCTATATAACGTCCACAGATTTCTTGCCAAGATCTCCCCTGTTGCTTTTTACACATGCTGGATTTTCTGCTCTGAAAAATTCTATTTCAATCTCCGCCTACGTCAAAGACACAGAATACTTGAGAGAAAAATGTAGTGAAGAGATCTAGGCTGTTCATATTTTCATTTTATTATACCAAAAACGTAAGCTATGATGTTGGCTTTGCAAAAGAAGAAAAAGAGCCCAAATCGAAATTATTGATTTTCTAGACTGGACTAGTCTACGTTCTTATTCGCTTCCAAAACTCGGAAGTCTAACTTTCTCTTGTATGTTATATTATATGCTCTCTATTCTCTATGCGTCTAAATTCTATCGCTACTACTATTAGTAAAAACTACTAGGTGTGCTTCTTCTATATACCCACTGGTGTCATTTTATGAATTGGGATACCCTTTGTATGCTAAGGGGAAAATATGTTTGACTTTCCCTTCACCGGATATATTTCCATACCCTAGATCGTTTAATATACCATTTTGCGTTCTGCCTCTGTCGGTAGTATAAAAATTTCCCTGACTTTTATTATTTATATAGGACAAAAGTTCGGCGTAACTTTTTGAAGCCAACAAGAGTGATGAGGTTAGGTGTATGGAATGCATATATATGTTAGAGAAATGTCCGCTGTTTGCGTTTTGAGGAGACAGCTAAAGAAATAATGGATTAATTTTGGAGAGGTTGTAAACTGATATTGATTTATTTTGTGGCGTTTCTGCTTTCTCTAAAGTTTCACAACTGGATTTACATATCTTTTTCTACCACATCTATCATCAAATCATGTTTTGGGCAGTGTAAAATGGGTTCTCAAGCTTTATGCATGAAGAGATAATTTAACAAAGCACAAATCATAGTTGATCACTCGATCATAACTATATTAAGTGAAAGTTATCCGATTACGGAGTAATCATGGAACAGAGATCACTGGAGACACACAGACGACGGGCGAGGGTAGTTGCCACAGTCGATTTGGTAAGGAATTAATCACTTTGAAATTCTTTATGGAAGCAATATATTTATTTGAATTAAATGAAGTGAGAAATAATTTTACCGCAGAGCAAATTTCGGGGAATTAATAGTACATTATGAGAATTAAATTATGCGAGGTAAATATCCCACCCAAGCCTATATCACTCTTTCACAACAAGCAAAATAACCAGAATTTATTAGGTGATAAAGCTTTTAAAACCCTTTCAGTTGATAAACCCTACGTTCCTACAAACACACCCCATAATAATGGCCAGGTCCATCGTCGATATAACAGTCTGAAGAACAACAGCAAGCCTTTGTATATCCGCATCTTCCAATCTCACATTTTTCTCCTCTTTCCAAACATGGTTGTTGTGGGTATGCCTAAAAATAGAAAGAAAAAATTGATTGTCTCGAATGTAATTTTTAATGATTAAGGTCATATGCTGAACATGAAATTGTTATTGAAATAAAATAAAAGTACCTGTATTCCAATCAGGCAGATAACCAACACTAGTAGACAAACGTACACAACTACTTGCTGTGAGCGGATCATCTTGTCAGTGGCAATTAAGGCTTTAAGAAATAACAAGGTTGAGAAATATACGTGCAATCGTTTAAATCAACTGTTTAACTATAAATATAAAATCAAAATATTTAGCATATTTATACAAATTAGAATCAGGACAATTTTGCAGATGTCAAATTCTTTCCAAACTTTCGTCTTAGAATTCCCATTTTAACTTTATGTTGAAATTGATGTCATAAAAATTGTGATATTTAATAAGTACTAGTAGTACCCATGCATGTTTAATAAAATTGCATGATATAGATTCCATATAAACTTGTCCTACGCTGAGGTTTCGGAAATTTCTGCGAATTGGTTTAGGAATTGGAAAAATTCATGCTTACGTTAGATGGAAGTGGCAATGGCAATATTCACGAATTGTGGTTTTCATATCAGCTCTAATGTGCTATGTGCAACATTATGTGTAAAGAATATTATTTGTAAATTCTGTTGTAGATATTATCGTCTATGTCATTATGCTTTTGGATGCTTGCAATGATTGGGCTTCATTTTCTGAGAATCTCGGTAATGAATGGCCAGTCACGGGCCAACAACACAAAAATTCTGCAAAATCAACCGGATTTTCAAGATCCACCAGAGGAGTCGGATGCTGAACTTGGCCCGCGAAGTAAACTTTGGGCATCGGAAGGTTTTTGTAAGCAAATCAGTTATAACTACCCGGTAGAGCTACAGCTAGCCATGCAGAATAAAGCATACAAAACTAAACTAACTTTAAACAAATCCAAATCCAACTTATTATACATTGCAGACAGTTGTGCATGGTTCCTGACTGCAGCATTTCTCATGGCTGCCATCATCCAGATAACCGCTGCTGTGAAACTCCTAAATGCAACACAAATTGTACGTGTCATTTCATGTAATCATTGTTCTTCCATACGAGGAAAATTTTAATATGCATACAATATTTAGCAAGAATCAAAACCACAATTAGGAAAACCTTTACAATTTTCCAAACTGTGGCATCTTATTTTCCTTAAAAAGCTATATATGTATGTGGCTGGACGATCCAGAGGAAAAATGTAATTTTTCTCTCTGTATTTAGGGAAAAGATGCCCGAAGTGCACATGGCTTGTGCAGATACTGGCGATCGGTATGCGTCATGTTCACTGGACTGCTTCTCTGCGACATAATTCTATCACTACGAGGGAGAAACTTTTTCGCCATGTCCTTTGTCGTCTGCAATATGCTCATCCGGACAACTGAACTCTACATTGTTCAGCACTTCATGAATGAACTGGATTCAAATCTTCGAGCATTGCCGACTGTCCATCATCAGAATCATCTCATATCTGTTCCAGTTCATTTTCATGTTCCAGTTGGATCAGCAGAAAATGAGAGCACATGCCGGTACATGCACTACAACATCTCTACTGTACCACCTTCAACATCAAACAAAATGAATGAACCACCACCTCCGAGCTACGATGAAGTTACGAAAGACCCGACTAAATATGAAAAGGTATAAAAATCTGGTGATCGTTGTCAAGAAATCAGGATGAAATGCCAAGTTAAATGCTGTTATTGTCAAATATCTGTGAACCTCTTCCCTTCTTTCATTTTTTTCTAAAATATTATCATCAATCTCGTCATCATCAAATTCTGAATCCCGTCATTCGGAAACAATACTCGCATAATATTCATTAGATATAGATTAGATGAATATCTACAAACTAACCAAATCAGAAGCATACGAAAGTTACCGAAAATTATTTACAATATGCACTATCCGCAAATTTTTCACATGACACGAGCATTTATAGCAATTTTAGGCTTTTGCAGATAAGTTCCTCTTTTCCTTGTGCATTATAGAATCCAAATGGTGTATCTACATATATAGAGGTGAGAAACTTTTACCTTTAATAATAATACAGAAGAAAGCTAACGTGTGGCATATAAAACAGTTGAGTATATGCAAAGATATTTCCTAAAATTCATTTATGATCTACACAATCAGACAACCATAACTTCTATCCCCATGATTTAAGTTTCTAAAAAGGAAATAAATAGAACAACGAGCGTCCTTGAAAAAACAGCTTTTAATTATATATGTGTGTGTAGCCTCAGCAAACTTAAGACACAAGCGCTGTGCAGATAGAAATATGCAGATAGAATGCTACTGCAATCTAATGTTGTTGTAATGCCAGTAATGGCAGTTAGTAGTTAGAAGAAGAAAAAAAACCATTCCTAACTTCATTCGAGTCCCATATAGGAAAATTACGGTTTTATCATGATTCACGATAGGATAGAATCAAGTCCACTGACGATTGCGTTAAGTTACACAGAGGTATTGTGATTGGATCTTATCTTATAATTATTCCGTAGTATGTGTTTCGTATAGTGTCGTTAATTCACTCACAAGAAGTCGTTCATTAAGGTCATATTCAAAAGTTTGAGTAATTGCCCCACGTCACATCATTTGAAACTGTCCATCGCAATTTATATTAAATACGTATTTAAGAGTGAATGAATGCTAAGAGGCTTATTAATATCAAATTTGATGTTTCAAATGGCTTAGAATTAAAATAGAGTGCATGAAGTACACTAAATAAAATACATTACATTTTGTGTGAGTAGCGTAGCTTGTATTAGGTACTTAGGATGAAAAAAACTAACCGTACTAGAGTTAAAGGGATAGGTATTGCACATGTATATGTACTCTCTTGTCTTTATGTACAAAGCAGTTAATTAATATTATTCCTTTCAATGTTATAATAGTTATAAAGTGGCAAAATTCTGATCAATATCTCTCCCTAAAATTTACGAAGCACGATATGCGATATTTTGTGACATTTCTCCACATACTTTTCATTATAATTTTGAGAATGAGAGAAGTTGTAGCGAAGGTGAGCCTTCGTTGTCATTACTTTGTTTTAAGAGTTTAAAAATATAAATATGGCTTATTGGAAGCGCCCTTACTATTTTCGTAATCATTACAAAAGTTTGTTTAACTCTATAGAAGGTATGATATAGTTAGCCACCACTTTGCTTACTAGTAATAAACTGATATCACGTAGCATGATAGAATCGAATAATCATTAATGGTTCATCCAGTGTAAAAATACCTTTAGCGCGAACGAGCGATATAGACGATCTCCTAAATATTGACTGGTTTCTGTAAATTTTAAAGTACCTGATAACGACTAGTACTATATACAATACATACACATTATTATACATATATGCTTGGTGTTAAACTCGTTTTTGAGTAGGGTATAAAATAAAAATAAAAATACAGCTTTAATTGGTAATATAGATATAATTTAGATATGCTTTAAATAAAAGTATGGATTTTAAACAACTCCATGTTAAATTGTGCAACATTGAACATGGTTAATGGAAAGCAGTCTTAGCGTGTATTATTAACACACGAAACGAACGAAACATCATCAGATTCATCAAGCCCAAAAGAATTATTAAATCATCAGATTAAATAAAATTGGTGGATTTAAGCTATGGGTCCCTCGTACAACTTCCAGTCAAGTCAACATGGAATTTAATGAGATTTTCACTGAACCTTCATTAGTTATGTATTATAGATCCCACAAATTCATTTTCAGAGAATTTAATGGACATTTAAGGGTTTAATTAACTGAAATTCTAAAATGTCGTAATCCGTGCGTGACAAAGCCGAACAG